>LT727929.1:329639-369067 GCA_900157175.1 Oithona nana | reverse complement strand
GAAAATGTTGTGGTTTTGGACTTTTTAGCTGTTGACAACTTTGATTTCACGAGAAAAATTGTCAAAAAAAAAATTGGGTGAAAAACTCGTGAAAATGTTGGAGTTTTGTCAAAATTGAATTTTTGGATAAAAATTTGACCTTTAGAATAGTGTGGCAGACAAAGTAAATGGTTATCAGGCGCAAAACCAATAAAAATGCATCACAGTGGAAGTGGTTTCCTTGCAAAAAACCCTCCATTTTTTCGCTCCACTCGAATTTTCAAAGGTTCCAAGCAAAGTTTACTTGGCATCACTATCTAACTTTGGACATCTACACAATTTTGTGTCTAAAAAAACCGTTTGGTGAGATCTGGATAGATTCAATGCCTTCTTCTGCATAACGAATCTGATGTCCAAAATGGTTCTATAACCACCCAGTGTGAATCTCCCATATTTATTTAGATGAGCCCAGATAGATTCAACCTGGTAGGACCTTTTGGCTTTTCAGTTCTCATCCCATAAAGAAAATTCTAGGGTCAAAGTCCAATTACCTACTTATCTGGCAAATTGAGCTTAGAGCTTAGAAAACCTCCGAAAAATTGAAAAGCAGTGATGAAATGGGAAGTTGAAAAAAAAGCAGTTCTACTTCTTGAGTTGGGTAGTCCAAATTGTAGGCTCCTGTCACTCTCTGTTATTACTCTGCTAGCTTCAATTTGCCTGACTTATGACTCCTCATGAAGATAATGATAGCTGCAAATTCAAAAAAGAACTCTGCCGCTCCTCGATGGTGATGGTCAAAGAGGCGTTTTCCAGGCCTAATTGCATTCATTCAAACCATGAATCAATGGAGTAGCAACTCTGTCATTTTTATCAAAGCCGTTGAACTTTGAAATTATAGTATCATCACTACTAGACGCATTGTTGACATTAGTGACCCTTAGAACCAACCATGAGAAACTCATTTTTGATGACTCTAAGTGTCCACTTCCGCGTAGTATACATATTTGTAATTACGAAAAAAAGTCATCTTCCCACAATCTCAGTGGGTAAAATGGACCAAAAATGTCATCGCATAATGTCAACATAAACTACAGGGTGACCCAACAAGTTCTATAGTAGTCTCAAATGACCTCAATGGCCACAAAAAGCTCCAAATAACCTAAAATAGCCTGGAAAAGTAAGAGAAAAACACTAGATGACGTTTCATCTCAAAATAATAGAAATTTGTCAAAAAGACGGTAAGTCAGATATAAGATTTACTACTATGAAAAATTCAAACTGATTTTAGGCAAAACTCAATAAAGTCAAACAGTAGATTATTTTGTCGCGAAAATTCAAAATTGTACTTTTTAAAATGGGTAAATTGGCAAAAATACTCAAAATGGGATTTTTACTTCAATGTTTTTGTATTCTATGGTTAAATGTGGTCCAAAACTTGTTGGAACACCCAGCACTCTATCCCGAAGCTCAAAAAAGTTAGGTGCAGTTGTGTTAGGTTTGTAATCTTTGCCTAAAAGTCCAATTCTATTCGTTTTGTTCCATTATTATCCCATGCCTTGGAGGTCTATTTTGCATGACACCTTGGTCTAACCTTTCATTAAATATAATCCCTGTCATTTTCAGAACTTCTTTCCTAGATAAAGATCTGCTTTATTTACCTTACAAAGTTCTTTGTTTAGTATATAAAAAGTGATTTTTTGGTCATTGAACTGTTGAAGTTCAGTGCTCCAGTTGATTCTTGGATAATGCCAGATGGAGCTAGGGCTAGGGGCCCATCAGCATTTTTGGCATTGGAACCTCTTTTTCGTCACATCATCTTTTTCACAGGTGTATGTCTGCTTGGTTGAAAAAACGGCTGTTCTTTCCGGTGGTTTTTCAAAGCAACGGACTTCTAAGCCAACAGTTGCTAAGCTACGATGCTCTCTAAGGTTCGTTTACCTTTGGTCCAGAAGGCAACGAACTTCGAGTTTGGGGGGGCCACAAAAATTATATTGATCATGAGAACGAACGTTTCAGTTGCGAAAAAAAAAAAACTAAACCATGATGGCCAATAAAAAATCACTCGTTGCGACGACGATGGTGGTGGTGGAGAATCTTCCACTTTTTCCAAAAACCATCTATTTTTACGACCTCATTTCAATACTATGGAGGAACGCACAAGCCAAAATTGTACTACTTGTTTAGAGAAGTTTACTAAGCGCGTCAGATGGCCTTTTTTCGAAAAGTAGGAGGCGTACAAAGACATTAAAATAAACAAGATTACATTCATTACCAATTGGAAGCTTCTTTTTTACTCCACTGATTTTGTTCTACTTTTTTAAAAAGACCAAAATCGGTATTTTTTACTAATAAAAATCGACTGAAATCACGGTGTTTGAAAATCACAGAAAAAGTCTCGTTCAACATTGCGAGAGAAGCGAGCTACGTTTACATTTTTAGTTGACAAAAGTTAATTAAAAATGCCAAAAATGGTCCATTTTGGCGAGTTTTTGAAAANCTGAAGCTTGCGGTCAAACAGTGTTACCAGACAGGTCAGTTTTAATAGGACAAAAATTGGTGGAAAATGCCAAATTCAAAAATTCAAATGCGACATCTTGAGTAATTTTCAAACAATGTGTGAAATTGGAAGGTATCGTTTACTAGTGATAAACGACATCTACCCATTTCTTGATGAATTTATAAAGAAGGCCTCATGGCTCATGGCCGCCAGCCATTTTATTATTCCTGTCACTCTCCATCCAGCAGAATTTCAGTCCCCTGGCTTGACAGGAGGTGACGGTTGTTGTCACACCTAATTATTTAAGTTTCTGCCACCATGAAGCTCCTGAAGCTGACCATCATGATGATCTTAGTGACGACTCAATTCCTAGCGGAAATTGAAGTCTCTAGAGAATGCAATCATCAACGAAAATTAGATGAATACAGCATGAAATGCATGCATGAGAGATTTTTGGTTTCCGTTTGGCCATTTCTTGGATTCCAGACTACACAAATTATCACTTAATCGTTGATACGCACTGCCGATTTTTTGATCAGAATTTCTCAATAAACTTTGCCTACACCTCTTGTAGTACAGGGTGTCCTAGAAAGTTCAGTACAAAACTAAAATAACTCAATTTTGGCGGGAAAATTCAAATTGTAAACAAACAACTGTCAAAAATAGTAAACAATCAGCTGAAAAAGTAAACAAACAGCCGACAATCAGCTAGCTGACTACTAAAGAAGTAAACAGCTGCCAGAAAAGTAAACAAACAGCTAACAGAAAAGTAAACAACAGCTGAAAGAGTAAACAAACAGCTGAAAAAGTAAACAAACAGCTTCAAACTAATGTAAAAATTGTCTAGATGGCGTTCATCAATAAAACAAACGAAAACTTCCGATTTCTGTCGATTTTTCCTAGTTCGAAATACCGATTTTGGGCTTAAAATAGAACTTTTTTGAGCATTGAAATAGTAACCAAAACTTGCTTGGACACCTTGTAATTTGTCTTCAATCTTGCGTGCTACATTTCATGCGGAAAAAGTCCGTTTTGTATAACTTTGACGCCAAGTTCAACGACTCCATAGAGTAAACAATAGCGTGACTTTTATTCTAAAAGTGATTGATTTTCCCTCTAAACCAAAGCAAAAAAAGTAATGGTATTACAAAGAGCAGCAGATTTGTCGCCAATTTTTTGGCAAAGCATTTTCCCAGACAGTGTCAATTTTTTTGTGCCAAAACCACTGGCTTCAAATACTTCTTGGCTTGATACTAGTCGCAGCGAGCCGCGCATTCCGTCTAGTCTCTTATTTTTTTTTTTCAGATGACTTTTATACGATTTATTTTTACAGGTTCCTTTTCTGCATCTTGTTTACAAGTCTACGTACAGTGTTGAAAACCATCTCCAAAAGTCTCATCGAAATATGCGAAATCTGACTAGATGTCGTTTAGTACAAAACAGTTCGATTAGCACCGATTTTTACCGATTATTTTGCCATGAAGTGCCTTGAAATACAAAATAATTTGAAGAGACTCTACCTTAAACTCGTCAACAAAGAAAATGAGACAAGTTAAAGCAAGTTTTGTTCACTGTGGTTTCTTCCCCCCAAGAAAATAGAGGTCATCCCCATGTACAAATGGTTTTGAAATAGTGTCATAAAACTTGAGCGGCCTTAATGAGGCCGCACAGTTGTAAAAGCACATAAATGGTCAACTGGCATTATACTCAAGAGCAAAAAATAGTTGGAAACAACATTTATTTCGTGAGAAACGCCCAAACCAAAATGGTTTCGCACCTGGCAGCAGACTAAGATCTGGTGATCTGAACGCAATAAAAAAGTTAGATAGAGAAAAGTTGAGTAGAGTTCTATGATCTCACAGGAAGCAGAAATTACAGAAGATCAACATTATTTTGCTGCTTGTAATAGCACAACTACTAGCAAAACGCCAAACCGACAGGAAACGCGGTTGCCTTCGAAAAGAGGCAGCTCTGCTCAGCAGGTCGTTGCACTTTCAGTAAAAAATTGCGCGGGCAAATTCTTTATTGGGCTGAAGAACTAAGAAACGTTAGGAGCAGAGAAATTTTGGAGCAAAAATTAGAACCACAAAATTGTACAACCACAAACGATAATGTTTGCTCATTTTAGTTCTCTCCCCCCTCCTACCTTTTCAAAACAGTGCCATATCATAACAATTTTCTACTTATAACCAACCCTCTTTGCCCTTTTTGTATCCTGAAAAAAAATTACGAAAAAAGAATTGGAAAGAGTTGAGTTAAAAAGTGGAAAATATATCATTACGTTGCAGGTTATTTAGTAGGCCCTTAATTGTTCTAAGTGCTAATAAGTGAAAAGGCATTATTTGCATCTAATAAACGTGCATGACCGACATGTCCTTTTATTAGGATCCTTTAAGGTACCAACAAAAATCGGAATTTGAAGGCATTTTAGGTGTAAAAGGTATAACAAGTAAATTGATATAACACGCAAATTCGAGGTTGCGGGATTCATAGGCGAATCTCGCAACCTCGAATTTGCGTATTTTATCAATTTACTTGTCATACCCTTTTCACTAAAATGCTTTCAAATTTTAGTGTATGAAATTCAATATTTGAATGGGAAGATCTTTAGAAAGCGCCATCTAGCCAAAGAAAGGTACTGCACGTTTATGTTGTAAATATTGCCAGCTTCAAAAGTGGTTGTTTACTCTGATGAAATATGGGATATAGATTTCCCATCTGTCTGTCCAAGTTCTTAGTGGAGTTTTTAGTAAATTAGCCCTTACGGTGATTTTTTGCCAATAAGAAAATTACCCCTTTGACGCTTCACAAGGTTCATTCTATTATTGCAGTAGCAAGACAATGAAGTAGTGCCTCAAAGCTAGCTGCTGCTTTGGACAGCTTAGCGAATTTCTGCAACTGCTTCAGCTCTTGTCGGAGGCACTACAAAAAGGCGAAACGCTGTAATAAAATGTCATTATCTTTGGCCAAGCAGCAGTTTTGCTTTAGATGGCATGTGTGTCTGTAGTAGTAGTAAGATGGATGGGCTGTTACAGTTGCTCTCATGCATTCAACAAGGCTGAAATTTATGACTTGTGAAGATAATATTTGTTTCCCAGCAGCAAAAATTCCAAACCGCACATTCAGTCAGTTTACTAATGCGTTGCTACTCTAAGATACTCAATCTATAGCTTTATTTCCCTTTTGAAGCTCTTAAAAATGGCAAAAATGAACGTGTAGCATCTAATAAGTATCAGCCTACTTAAAGTTCCGGCAAGTTAAGGTCCTTTGCCCATAGAATTCCGGCGAATTCCGGCTCTGTCCGGTACCGTTTTGTACTTAGCGACATCTACCCATTTTGTTGTAAAATCATGTATACGTTTCTTAGGTACTGTAAAATCCTTGCTTTTGAGATTCTTTTAAAAAAGCCGCAAGGAATGCCATTTGGCAGTAGCTTTTAAAAGCACATCATGAATATTGCTTGGACTGCTCTACGTGATTATGTGCAAATATCAAAGGTCTATTGCCTCCTCCTTTCGTGCCTACCCTTTATTACCTCTCTTCCCCTCCAATTCACGAACGAACGAACGAAGAGGACCTGAAGCAATCATTCCAAGTAAGCGGTTTTGATATCTGCAGAATCACGAGAATCTTTGTTTGTACTCTTGAGAAGGTAATTACAACTGAAGAATCCGAAGAAGAAGCGTAGGCGTCATCTAGCGGAATTTTAGTTTTGATTCTAAGTTTCTTGACCCCGACTTTGATTCTGATCTTTTGCTCAAATAAAGAGATGGAGAAAAAGTTGAGTTGTTGTAAGCGCCAGCTAGCGGGCATCATTCTTGGGTACGCCCAAAGTGCTAAGAAGCACTCATTATCATCAAAGCAGAGCTGGAGAGCAAGAGAGACCTGAGCAAAATGACGGCTAATCTCTAGTCATTTGTCAAAAAGGAGCTGAAAGTGTAGAACTGCATTGGCCACAACTCAATTGATAACATTTAATGGTCTTTTGCGGTTCCCAGCAGCTCTGAGACCTTCTCGCCGTTCCGCGCTCCGTAGCGGGAGAAATTAAATAATTTGTTTAGCTGTTAAGTCGTAAAGCGAGCATAGAACTAACAACGATGCCGATGATGATGATGCTGTCTTTGCGGTAAAACTTTGTGTGTTGAAGTCCATAAAGTTCAACGTTTCTTCAGACTGAAACTTTATAGAGTCTTGGATTCGACACACAGTGTTTGAAAATTACTCAGAAAGTCTCATATTACATGAGACCTACATAACCATTTTAGTGTGACATACCTTTCTAAGTGTGACATAATTACAAAAGTACCATTCTAAGTGTGACATACCCTTCCAAGTGTGACATAAGTATCTTTCTAAGTGTGATAAACCTCTCTAAGTGTGACAAACCTATCTAAGTTTGACATTTATAAGTGTGACAAACCTCTCTAAGTGTGACAAACCTTTTTAAGTGTGACAAACCTTTCTAAGTGTGACAAACCTTTCTAAGTTTGACATTTCCAAGTTTGACAAACCTTTCTAAGTGTGAAATACCTTTCTAAGTGTGACATACCTTTCTAATTGTGACATACCTTTCCAAGTGTGACATAAGTATCTTTCTAAGTGTGACAAACCTCTGTAAGTATGACAGACCTTTCTAAGTTTGACATTTCTAATTGTGACAAACCTCTCTAAGTGTGACAAACCTTTTTAAGTGTGAGAAACCTTTCAAAGTGTGACAAACCTTTCTAAGTTTGACATTTCTAAGTGTGACAAACCTTTCTAAGTGTGACATACCTCCAAAATCATGACATACCTTCAAAATGAGACATTTTTGCGATTATAAAACACTGTGCGGCACAGGAATCTTAATTATGGCATCAGGTCATTGTTTGAGACAAAATATATGCAGTAGAGCGCGAGAGCTCTATGTAGCATCGCATCAAAATTGGCCAAAAGGGGTCATCAAAACGCCTGGATACGGCTTCATTAAGTCATCAATTCGCCTATCAAAAAGCACGTCAAGACTTCATATTTTTTGCTGCTGCTGCTAAGCCCTATGTCGGAATCTCTGGAATGCAAATATTATGAGTAAACATTAAATAAAGTGATCATCTTGATTTATTGACACAGCAAAGTAGTGTAATCATCGCATGACCTAAAAGGGAAAATCTATTTAAGAAAGCATCGTTGGTTCAGTGGTAGAATGCTCGCCTGCCACGCNTTTTTTAATGATACGGCGACCACCGAGATCTACACTCTTTCCCTACACGACGCTCTTCCGATCTCCGGGTTCGATTCCCGGACGATGCAAAAAAATTTTTTTTTTAGTATTTTTACTTGTAGGCTGGGCCCTATTTTTGAAAAGTTGAAACTTGCCTCAATCAAGACGTTTGTTAACTTGTTAAGCCCCGTTAAAGAAGAATGATTTTCGTCCATTACTGTCACACCTTTCATCCCTTTTTTGCACAGTTGGAAGTGATGATTAATTGTTCAAAAGTGTTGTAGACGGTTTGACATAAACGCCATCATCATCAAATAGAGTGTACTTCAAAGTACAAAACTTGGCAATCATGAAGTTTTCCCAAAGGCCAACATGGCACATATTTTTTTCTGTTCAAAACTGACCACAGGAGTAGGACCAAAAGAAGGGGTTGTAAATAATCGAGTCCAAACCACCCTCAGAGATTATGCTAGCAGCCAAATTCGAATGCTGCTGTCTGAAGAACTTGAAAGACGTTTGAAAAGTTCTAAAAAATCTAAACTACAAAAGAGAAAGTTTGACGAGGAGTTCAGTAGACCACCATCATCATTTTTTTTTTCAGTATGTCTGTCTGTCGGAAAAGCTTTGTCACCTGGTTCAGAACCTCAAAAAATTCGTCAAATTGTCGTAGTACTCATATTTATTGCTAAGGGGATAATTGGTAGTTTTGAAAGGCGCAAACATGACTATTAACTTTTACAACCCCTCCTACTTCTCATTTGAAGAAGACAAGACTTCTTCCTGTTATTGATTTCTCCAAAGTTTCCTGCTCTAGAACTCGTGTGAAAATTGCCGCCCTTTTTCAAAAATACTATTTTAGGGACCACCCTAACAACCCCCTGAGCTATTTAGTAGTCAAACATTTACTTTTCCACTCTATTATTTTCGTGCCTGTTGTCACTATGCGTACCAAATTCTTAATTGACGTTTAATTACAGACCTGCTAATCTTTATTATCATGCAAGCATTCTATTTCGGAATATACTTGTCGTGTCCATTTTCAATAAAGGAATGTCTCATTTGGAAACACAAGGCAAAATGGCACAAATAATAATTTTAGTCTAGAATTTTGAAGGAAATCAGGTTTTAGAATGAATTCATCTATGAATGGAATACCAAATTCCAGTAGAATATTGTGTTCCACGAATTCTGTAGAAAACTGAATTCCAAAGAATTGGTGGAAAGCAAGTTCCACGGAATATTGAGCTCCACGAAATATGTGGAAAAATGAATTCCACAGAATTTATGGAAAGTTTCATAGAATATTGTGTTCCACGAATTCTGTGGAAAACTGTATTCCACAGAATTTATGGAGAGCAAATACCATGGAAAAATGTGTTCCACGAATTCTCTTGAAAACTGAATTCCACAGAATTTATGGAAAGCAGCTTTCCAGTGGAATTAAGTATTCCATTAGTAGATGAATTCTTAAATAAGGTCAGAACTGATGATGTCAAAGAAAACTTTAGATTCTTTAGAGCAGATGAGATTTTTGCCATTGGCAAGAAAAGATGGATTAAGAGTCAAAAATGTGCCTTGAATGATGTGACTTTCACCCCTTTAGCCTAGCAGATTGGCATTTGGCCTAGATTGAAGGAGTGGGACACTTCTTTTCCCATGCTCACTTGACATTCCTTTCAACAATGCTGCGGTATGTGAACATGGGGCCAAAAAGTCACTGCTATATCAGCCTTTAAAAAACCAAGAAGAAAAGGGGCCCCGTGAGTAGTTCTCATATTCAATGGATGGGGGAGATAAAATGTCACTCTGACTTCATCTTCTATCAACGCCTGAGCTTTAAAAGCTAATCCATCAACTTTTACCTCCCTTTTCAAACCCTCTTGAGCATGTAACGAGAAAGATCATGCAACGCCTTCTTCTATGTACCTTAAAAGTCCTTAGGGTGATCCATGCTACGGTCGACACTGTTCTTCGCTCGCATCCTCGTTTTCATCGCTTCGCTCGCATCCTCGTTTTCATTGCTTTGCTCGCATCCTCGTTTTCATTGCTTTGCTCGCATCCTCGTTTTCATCACTTCGCTCGCATCCTCATTTTCATCGCTTCGCCCAAAAATCGAAAAACCACCGAGAGCATTCTACGCATCACCCTAATGTCCCTCCTAGACTCAGAAAACGGTATACGTGCAGAAAAAGTTACCAATGCGGTGCCAGTGTCATCACAAAAACTCAGCAGAAAAGAGTCAGAAAAGGAACCATCAACCAGACAGAAAAACCACGTGGCTTTTGAACTCCCTTGACCTTTTTTTTAGAGTTGCAGCTCGTAAAAAAGCAGCCTCAATTACCCAATTTACTACTATGTTTTTGCCTCTCTACTGCAGTTCTAAAATTCTACTCTTACACCTGTAGGAATTTTTACGAGTTGGGAATCGGTGCAGAAATGCAGCACTGCAAACTCTTTGACCCATCAATCAGAAGACCTTGAAACCAATGATGATGAGGAGCTTGATGTGCATCACGCTTTTGACCCTACTTTTGAAAAGGAAAATTCATGATGATGCAGCGTCTGTTTAGTAGGTGTACTTATGATGGCCCCGCCGGAAAGTATCTATGAAGTGCAAAGAGCATCAATTGAAGAAAAGATTCTTCTCACGTTCAATTGTAGTGAAAGTTGAAGGACAAATGAAAAGGGGTACAAAGTGTGATTTATCATCAGCAGAGCAGCTCAACTTATTTTCAAGGCAGTACACTACAGTGGACGAAAATCCTCCAAAAAAGTCTCAAAACGAGCAATCAAGATTATCTCTGGCATTCAAATCAATGCAGTACAAGATGACTCCACGCATCCCAGCCTAAACTGTATAGGCTGGAATGCGTGGCGTCATCCTATGATCCCAGAGTAGTTTGACAACATCTTGTTGTCCATTTTTGCAATCTATCATCAATACAGTTCGTCCTTTGTTGTTTCTATAGTATTCAAATCAATACCTGAAAATATCTCATGAGACATTTTTGATGAGAGATGAGTCTTGCCAAAACTTTTCAGACAGCAAAGCAATTTTCATTTACAACTTTTTAAAGCCTTCTTCTCCAACTTGGTTCTGGCTCATTTAGCATTGAAATAGCTTCAATCATCGAGCAGCCATATTTGCAAAACACATTAGTGTTGAGATGTTATTATGAGCCAGTCTAGCAGCTTGAAGCCACAGCATCAGCAGCATCTGGTGTGGCTGTGAAAACTTGATAGTATTTCATCTCTTTTTACGGTTCTATGTTAGTAATGATGACAAAATGATTTTGCAACACCTTTGCAATCTTAAAACAGTGGTAATTTAGGAGAATGGCGAGAGACAGACATCGTCAGCGACGATCAAATGTTACTTTTTTACACTTTTAACATCTGTTACTACATATGTGAAGGTGGGAAAATTACGTTAGGTGTCGTTGTCGATAATTCTTTAAGGAAAATAGATTGAAACATGGTGGAAATCAGAGCTGAAAATCCCTTTGTCGCAATGCGGCAGAGTTGGAACAAATGAGAGGAGTAGTTGTTCCATTGTCCTATGAGCATTGCCAAAAAATTCAAGGCCGATTCTAAGAGCCTTATGCTACTGACCATTACTAAGATGAGGAGTTGAGTAGTAGTCTATGACTGCATCATTTCTCCTCAATGCTAAAGTCATCTGCTGCAGCACCAAGATTTACTTTAGTGGAAGGCTTGAGTAGCTTTTCGTGTTCAAAGTCTACTCATCAGAGCTTCATTTTGCTGAAGTGGGAAATTGTCTGCCAGTCTTTAGGAAGTTGTATTGATAGAGAAACTCCTTTCCTAAAACTAGATGACTTCCCCTAGTAATTCAAAATCATACTTTGTTAAACTGAGAATAAGGAAACTTTTGAAATTGTGGACTCGAACCTAGGACCTCTGGATAACAGGGCCTGACTCGGATGCTTGCTTCGCTCGCATCCTCGTTTTTTTCGCTTCTAATTTTTGTGATGATATAGGTTAAAATCGTCCCAAAATTTTGTTCAACTCTACTAATTGACTGCTACTTACCCTACTAGTAAACAACTAAAACATCTGTGACCTCAATATCTCTATTTTGACTAATGTCAAGTAGGGAGGGGGTAAAACTTTCTGAAATTGTCATTTCAGCGATCGACAACATGATTATGGTTGTGTTTCGATGTTCTGATACATCTGTTGTTTTCCAACTATCTTTTTACGATAGATAATCCTCTCTACATTACAGCAGTAGCTTACAGAGCAGATAGAGCAGGATCTGATATTTCAAAGCTTTGACACTCATAAATTACAAATTCCACCTTGTTCAGGATCGAATGTCAGATCCTATTGCAAAACTGTTGTTGCCCTTTAGTCAATCACTCAGCTCGACCCCCTACAGGCAGATCAAGCTGGGTTTTAGTCCCTACAGGGTCAGGACACTATCTTTTAGATTTTTTTCTATTTTTAAAGAGTGAGGCCTTAAAGTTTGAAAGATTGAAAAATGTCCGCATCTCCTTTGCAGTTGTTGGGATAAGACGTGCAGAACTCCTAAAGGCATAACAGCTTTAGTAGTTATATCCCGCATACTAATTCGCAGACTTTTTCATTACTGCATGTCTGCGAAGAGCTTCACTTTCAAAGTGATTTTGCTCTTTTTTTGTCAAACCAATTTTTGGGACTATGGCTGCTAATCAAGATGGGGGTTACTGCACTGCGTTTGCTGCTGCCTTCGTTCGGAGAGCAGCAGCAGCAGCTCTAAAAATCATGCTGGTATGCTGCATTGGAGGTCGTTGCCTTTATTGCACTTCCAAAGAGTCAACGTCCTCTTACTCATGCTTAGCAGCAACAGCAGATGACTTTTGCAAAAACTGCTTTGCTTGGCGACTGCTGTTCTAGCTACAGGGTGGTGGCCAGGCAAAAACGTGATTTTTTGTGAGCGAAGCGAGCATTCGCCGGAGGCCTCGCCGGAAGTTCCGCTCGCATTCTCGTTTATTCGCTTCGCTCGCATCCTCGTTTTTTTCGCTTTTTGCGAGCGAAGCGAACATCCGCCGGAGACCTCGCATCCGCCGGAGACCCCACATCCGCCGAAGGCCTCGCATCTGCCGAAGGCCTCGCATCCTCGTTTTTTTTCGCTTCGCTCGCATTCTCGATTTTTTCGCTTCGCTCAAAATCTAGAAATCAGCAAACATGACAAAAAAAATTTAAAGACGCTTTGCTCGGTCGGCCTTCGGCCAACCTCGCTCCGCTTTAGATAACTTACCTGGACACCCTGTATGCTTCTTTGAAGTGCGTTGAACTCTAATGGCTAATTATTGCAAAATAGATTTGCGCTCGCGCACATGCAGACTGCTCCTGCAGCAGACCACAGTTACTGCATCCTCAGAGGAATTTTCTTGGGAAAAAAAGGTGCTAATCAATGAATTTTGCAGTACTTGAAAACGAGAGGACCCTGCTCCACATGTAATAACGGATGCAGGTTTGGTAACCATAATTGAAGTAGCTACGCGCCTCCGCCGCTATTCATAATACTGATGCTGGCGAGTGTTTCTCTTTTATGACTTGTACTGCAGAAATTCAATTATCAGCTAGAGGAGTTTCCGACTACTAGTTCATAAGTAATACCTTCTGAATTGATTTATTTATCACGGCGGTGGCAGCAAACTTTCTCAGTAGCAGCGTTTCCTTTCGGTAATAGGCTGTGACAACGGACAACAAATATTACTACAGGAGAAAAACAAAATGAATTGGAGCATTTCTTTACCTTACGCAGTTCTACATAAAGGGGGAAGTCATCTACCTTTATAGATAAAATCACAAGGAAAGTCTCATTCAACATTGCGAGCGACGCGAGCTACGTTTACATTTTGATTGGCCAAAAGTTGATTAAAAATACCAAAAATGGTCCATTTTGGCGAGTTTTTGAAAACCTGAAGCTTGCGGTCAAACAGNGGTCAAACAGTGTTACCAGACAGGTCAGTTTTAATAGGACAAAAGTTGGTGGGAAATGCTAAAATTAAATAAAAATTCAAATGCGACATTTTGAGTAATTTTCAAACAATGTGGACTTGTCCTTACGCGCAACTCGTTGTATGTTAATCAAGAATGATAGTTTTTTGAAAGATTTATGCCCACAGTGATTATATCTTCTCTGGACGGACAGACATAAGCCATTGGGAAACAATGCTTGTAAATGTGTTTGCTTTAACTTTATAATGGACCTGTTGATTAACGTTTCAATGCCGTGGCAGGCTGTGCAGCTTTACAGCATAGTGAATGTTGGGGCCAAGCCAAACATGAAGGGGTTATTTGTGGCCTTTTTATTTGTTTGGGGAGGCTAGCTTTAGAGGAACAGTGCACATTTTGCATCCGTAGTCGTAAAAATCTCACAGCTTATGCATCTCTCTCTCTCTCTTTCCCTTCTAAGGCTTTGCTGCACTCCACTACATTCTTGTGGCATTCATAAAATGGAACAAATATGGATTGAGCTTGGACGGCATACTAAAACCTTGACAAAACATCAAAAAATCGCAATAATGTGTCAGGAATGTGGATAAATGGCATATCAATTTTTTAATAGAGAATTGATATGGATTGGTTTCAAATCAAACATTTTTTCAAACCGAATGAATGAAGCTTCATTATTTAGGATCATTTCATTTGAAAACATCAAAGTTAAAGACGTCAAAATGGTAATTTAGAATTATATATTATCACGTCAACCCTTTTGACGTCAATTCGTTACCCGAAACAGATCACTTATCGAAGCATCTACTTCTCTTTCGGGTAACAAGTTGACGTCAAAAGGGTTGACGTGATAATAGATGAATCCAAATTACTAATCACGTTAACGTCAAAATTCACCTAAATGAAAAGAACCTTAACCAGGGAAAAACTGGGTGAGCTTCATGCATCAAGTAGATCAAAAGATATGCCGATAAATTGGCATTTCCTGCGTCGTCTAAGCATTATTATAACAACGTCGTACACAATCTTATCTCCCTGGGAAAAGCAAATACTAAGTAAATTCTTTGAAGAAAATGACGAATAATAGAGGAGCTGCTCCTCAGCTCCTCGTATTATCTGGCAGGCCTCGATCCCCAGCATGAGACGTCATTATCGACGCGTGTGCAACAGTGGACGACGTGATCAACCTAAAACAATTTGTTAGAGAACAACTTAGAACTGCAAACAATGATTCAGCTCAAATCTTTTAATTGGGAGACTACAGGGTGGTCAACCGAGATTTATGCTGAACATTAAAAATCTCAGAAAAGTTAGCTGGCGAGCGAAGCGAGCAAATTTACTTTGAAAGCAAATACACCGTAGATTACCTATTTAACGCCCATTTTTGTAATTAACGCCCTATCCTAATTAACGCACCCCACATACAGAACTCAAATTTTTATTAATACTTCGCTCGCATCCTCGTTACTTCGCTTCACTCAAAAAATTTTTGGAATTGAACGGAACTTGGATGCCCGCTTCGCTCGCATCCTCGTTTTCTTCCGTTAAACAGGTAATCTACGGAATTTGAATTTTGGCGCCAAAAATCAATATTAGTAATTCTACCCAAAACTTGCTTTAGCACCCTGTAAGGCTAGAAGAACCTCTGTGAAATGACTAGCAGAAAAATTAAATGCTGAACTGGTAGTGTACTGAAGTCTGAAGCGGCAAAACAATTTCTCTTTTCAACACTTGACACATTAGCAATTTGCTTTCCATTTTTTTGTGCCTGACCCCTTTTGCAAATAAGAAGCTGCTACTGCATCGCAAATGTTTTTAGGACTCGAAACAATCTGAGAAAAATCTAAATGGCTGCAAAAAAAGCCTTTTTACTCTCTTGACTCACAATGACAGTACTACTGTTGTTGTCTAGGAGCAGAGAGAAAACAGAATGAAGTCATTTGTGATGTCTTGTCCGTAGCTCGTCTAGATTACAAGATTTTCAACTTCTCTTGTACTTCAGTAATGAGATCCACCTCCTTTTCTCTGCAAAACAAAAATTCGGTTACTTTAAACATGCTAACCTTGTAACCCTTTTAAAAGCTTAAAAAAGCGAGCGAAGCGAGCTAAGTTTATTATTTAACGCCTTATTTAACCCCCGGACAACAATTTTGAGCTCTGAGGTGGGCGTTAATTAGGAATTGTACATTAATTCGGATTTTTCAGGAATTGTACGTTAATTTGGATTTTTTTAGGAATTGTACGTTAATTTGGATTTTTAGGAATTGTACGCAAATTCGGATTTAATAAATGGACGTTTTAATTCCTACTAATATTTTAGACTGTGCGTTAATCAAGATGGGCGTTAAATAGGTAATCTACTGTATCTGAATAAATGAATTATTTTGAACTTGAAAAATCAGATGAGACATTTTTGGTGAATAAACTGAAGATCTTTTACTGATCTCAACGGGCAGATTGGCAAATGAGTGAGTAGCAGAAAGCCAGGGAATGACTCAGGCATTCAGTCATTCTTGGCCATTGTTCAACTATCTTGGAAACTTGTCTTCAAAGTGGCTAAATAGGGGCGACACTGCATTATTTGGTGACACACATGAGGGCTTTCTAATCGCTCACTCTCCTACTAGTGGCTAAACTTTTCAAAAGCCAGTCTCGAGCGCTCGTTTTAAAAGCTCAAGTACTTCGAAGCAAGCGAAGAACTACGACGGTTCATCTCAGTTCCTGAGTCATTAGAATATGAATAGTGGGGGATGCAACTTTTAAACATCACAAGAGAACTCTACGCACTACTATAATGGACAGCCAGAAAATTGAGAGAATGATAAGAATTCGGCCCTTAGAAACTTAGAGAACTGAGTAGCTCTGCTTTTGTGGTGACAGATCGCCGACCACAATTGGAAAGCAAACAGTTTTACACTTCTCTACTATCATCATAGTAGCAAAAAATGAATGCAACATTGCGAGCGAAGCGAGCTACGTTTACATTTTGAGTGGACAAAAAAGTTAATTAAAAATGCCAAAAATGGTCCATTTTGGCGAGTTTTTGAAAACCTGAAGCTTACGGTCAAACAGTGTTACCAGACAGGTCAGTTTTAATAGGACAAAAATTGGTGGAAAATGCCAAAATTTCAAATGCGACATTTTGAGTAATTTTCAAACAATGTGTATTAGAGGATTATTTATTCAAAACATGTGGATCATAAAAAAGTTGAATTTGATCAGATATGAAAACATTTGTACGGATTTTTTACCCAGAAAAAATGATGTCATCAGAGAGCCGTTGATGTCATGTCAATATATACACGAATGAATAGTATGTATCAAGTATGTATACAACAAGTGTTTTTCTAATCTTTTACTAAATAACCAAGCTTCATCTCTTTTCATTTTGATCGTTTCTAAGCAGAGAAATCTCCTTATCTCTAGACTGCAAATGAATAGTGGCTTCTTAGACGGTTCGTTATGGGCAAAATCTGTAAATAATGTGAAGATAAGAGGCAAACCCTGCTTTTCATCGGAGCTATGCTCAGAAGGCTCATTTTCAAACGGCGAAGCGACATCTAGGGGGCAAGTCATCTACTTTTTCAAAAAAAAAATGGCCCATGATTCCAACTTTTCAATAATAGGGCCCACTCTAGGGCTTACCTAGATGTCGTTTTTCGCAAAATTTTTGAAATTTTTTGTGAAAAAGCAGATGACTTGCCCCTTAATCTGCTGTTGTGCAAGAGACACCACGTCCGTCCGTTAGAAACGCAATTGAATGAAGGAAGCCGGTTTCTTAAAGTCTTGATAAGAAATTGAATTTTCGCACTATGTATAAGTAGCGTAAATAAAGAATTACGTTTTGTTTTTCAGCTTAGTAACAAAGGATGCAAAGCCTATAAAAATGCTACTGCTAATATCTGCAACGCGTTATTTCAAGCATTCTGCTACAGAAAACAAATGCATTTTCCAATTGGAAACAAAAAAAAAAAACCAAAAAAAAATCATAGGTTTTGTAAGTTGTACTGAATACACTTGTGTATTGTGACCTTTGGTGGTATTTCGAAAGCAAAAACACTTGTGATACTCAAGAAACTTGTCCTTGCTCTGAAGAATATTGAGGTAAAACACGCAGAAGACATGAGGTAAGCAATGTTCAAAAATAGAAAATCGCACTCATGCTTTTCGTAGAATTCTTTATCATTTTTTCCGGATGTTATGACGGTTTGGAAAATATCTTTATCAAAAATTGTCCTTGGGAAAAACAGGGGAAAATACTGAGATAAAAGTACATAGTACGTCAAGAATTGCTTCTATGGCGTAGTATAGTGGTTAGAGCGTAAGCCCTTAAGTCAGGCATCATGGATTCGAATCCCAAAAAAAAACCCGTTCACAGTGCAATCGCAGTGCAATTGAGCTACATTTCAAAAATGCTTTTGAGTGGAAGGGTGATCAATGCTATTTCTGACAACCTTCTTGGTTCTAGAGAAGTGAATACAGAATGGATCTCCGAGCGAAACGAGGAAAGCGAAGCTGGTTTCAACTTTTGCTCCACTTGAAGCTCTAACCTTTAATGTCTAAAAGTTTGCCAACGTTAGAGCTTCGAGTGGAGCAAAAGTTGAAACCAGAATCCAGATACGCTTTCCTCGCTTCGCTCGGAAGATCCAATCGGCTTGAGCGATAACCAAAAGGATCTTCCGAGCGAAGCGAGGAAAGCCTAGCTTGTTTCAACTTTTGTTGGCAAACTTAGGACATCAAACATCAAGTGCAGCAATAGTTGAAACCAGCTACGCTTTCCTCGCTTCGCTCCGAAGATCCATTCAGTTCTCGCTTCTTTAGAACCAAGAAGGTTGTCAGAAATAGCAATGATCACCCTACCACTCAAAAGCATTTTTGAAATGTAGCTCAATTGCACCGCGATTGCACTGCTAACGCTTTTTTTTTCTCCTGACGGTGGCTCGCGGAGGAATTTCCCTTAGCAAGTCCGAGAAGGCAATCGAGCTGCTCGACTGCTGCTGAGAAGTGTGGAGCTGCTCTGCTGAAGGCAAGTGTGTCAGCGAAACGCAAGCGCGCCTCCGTTGCGGCCTAACATTTGCAAGAGAGCTTGCAAAGGAAATAACATGACCGACTCTCAGTTTCCAGTGAGAGAAAAACAAGAGTAGTCTACAAAACTGCTGCTGTCAAAGTGGTGCAACATAACACAGTGCTAAATTACAAATATTCCGGTCAAATGTAATTCATCTCCCAAAATCTCGTATCCCTGATTTGGTCATCCGAGAAACAAGGGTAAGAAAAAAAAATACCAAATTTTTTTAGCAAGTATTCAAATTTTTGAAATACATTTTGCTTGAAATGTAATGAATGAATGAATTTCCGGATGATTCATGAAAAATATTCGAGCGAATAATTAAAGTTTTTAGGTTTTTGACGTTTTTGACAGTTCTAGAAAATGGTTAGATGACGCTTACGTTGAATGCGTACCGGTTACTACGTTCGTTTACATTGCGGTCAAGTTGCTTTGAAAGGTTTTGACCACCTCATGAATGGGTTGTATTCATGATGAATAGAAAGCATGTATTGTGAGGTATTAATTATTGCTACTGTAATCCCTGTAGTCCAGACTTTCATTCATGAATGTGTCCAATGAATCATAAAGTGGGGAATAGCTGCTGGACAGGCGTTGGGGGCTGACGTCATATGATTAATTTCTAATGGACCAAAGTTGCATCTTTACGTCACAGCATTTACAAGCCTGACGCACATTTTAGATTGGACTTTGAACAACAATATTTTATGTAAATAAGTTCAGTGAGTAAATCGTCAGGGATTATTTCGAGTGGAGAGACTCAAATTTTGAGCTTTTTTCTGAAATCTCGTTCGAACTTCAATGTATTTCGTATTACGTAAGTTGCATCTTTACGTCACAGCATTTGCAACCTTGACGCACAGTTTAGATTGGACTTTGTACTACAATATTAGTAGTTCTTTATGTAAATAAGTTCAGTGATTATTTCAAGTGGAGAGACTCAAATTTTGAGCTTTTTTTCTGAAATCTCGCTCGAACTTCAATGTATTACGTATTCAACTAACTTTGGACATCTAAACTATTTCATAATTCAAGCGATTCAAGAAAAAAAAACGTTGGAAATCAAGGCAAAATTCTTGGGTAATTATAGGAAATTATAGCTTAAGTACTTTGCTAAATCTGAGTACTTTTCTAAGCTGGAAGCTATAACGTTCCCATTCATTTTTAGCAGCTTCTGCTTGGTTAAATACTAGGTAATTGCAGTAGGTTAGCTTGGCAAAAAGGGATGAAAAATGTGGCGATTAAGGTGACAAATTCGCAATTGGGCCCGCCCCCTTTTGCGACTTGGCTTACTTGGCTTTGATTTCCTTTTAAGACGACATGACGGTGAAAATGGTCCAGATGTTGCTACTGAACCAAGTTGCCTGCCCTAGTGGAGGCGTCAAAACGAAGATGCCAGGTAGCTTTGTTATGTTTTGAGGTTGTTGAACCCTGCTGACTACAGTACTGTAGATATTCTACTAGAAGGAGCTTGTCATCTGCCGGCGGCCTTGCCGTAAGGAGTGGCACACAAGAAACGGGTCAAAGTCGAACATCATCTAAAGCAAAAACATGACTTTCTTTCCCATTTACTGATCAACCCAGCCAGATAAGATAAATGCGTAGAAGTAGTACTTCTTGACTGGGGGGCACTTTTAGAGCTCTCATCTGCCAAAAAGACTACTTTTGCTTGCTTGCCCCCTTTCCCTTTTTTTGCCAAAGTCGATATTCATGTTGGAATTTCATTACATAAAGTAAAAAATGCTTTTCAATCTCTTATAACACAAGAATATCGAATTTGACAAAAAAGACAGTTTTGGAAATAATCAATTTATTTATGCTTGCAAAAATGGATACTAAATGATATTCATGTTAGATACAAGAGATTGGAATTTCATTACTCAATTTGTAATCTTAGAGGAATGGCGTTCTAACCACTAAACTACACTGCAAATACAGTCTATCCGTAAGATGTCGTTTTAGGAACTTTTCAGATGGTAAAAGTATTGATTTGAGTACCAAAGACAGTTATGGAAAGACTCTTCATTTATTTATGCTTGCGAAAATGGGTACAAAGATGTAGTAAAATCAATTGTACTGCAATTTAGAAGTAGAAGGAGCAAAAAACCGTTTAATGTATAGGTATGTTGGTATAGTAAGTATTTTATTTGCGTTCCGGGTTCGTAGAGTAATCTTCTTGGCATCATCTAGAAATATAATCTCCACTTGAGGTCATTTCACAGCAGGACCACTTCTTTTGCAGAGATATCAGGATGAGCATTTGCCGCCATTTCACTTCGGATTTCGGGCCGGACCTGGAACCTATCATGAACGGGCCCCTGTCGCGGGCCCCCTTCGAATTGGCCTACAAAATGGGCCCACTGCTGGGCCGAGGCGGGTTCGGCACCGTCTACGCCGGCGAAAGAACCAAAGATCAACTTCCGGTGGCCATCAAGGTTATCAAGAAGGCCAAAATCACCCAGTGGTGCAAGGTAAGATATCAAAAATTCAAAAATTTTAACATACTCTAGAGTATCTAATAACCGTACAGCATCTATTAAATGTACATAATGGGAAACTCGATTTCATATGGCTTGCAAAGAAGGACAATTTGATATTGTTAACCTGATGATAAATGACCAGTTCAAGACTTTTAGTATCAATTTGAATGGTCAACATGTGAATGGAATGACTCCTTTGATTTGTTTTTTTAGGCATGACATTTGTAATTCTCCAGCTCGACCAATTACTTTAGTGGCACTCACGTTTCACAAGTTTTAGAATGTTTCAAAAAAGGGCGTGGATGTAAAACCCTGACTCCCTACTGTTGTCGATTGTCATAATCTGAAAGTGAAGTTCACAAACATGAAGGAAAGAAGGAAAAAGATAACAGAAGTGCAGTAGCAGTCACGTGGCTATTATCACATCAAAAAGTGGCCTTTTTACCCTCTCAGCAGCGCGCTTCATAACACAGAGTGAAGCAGAGGATGGCAGATGTCTCTCTTTGATTACTACGGGCGTTTTGACTCAATTCCGAAGTTTCTTTTCTACCTGAGATCAAGTCAACCAAATGGCAGATACTCTTATCTAATATTACAACCCAACTTTCAAAAGGATTTTCACTTTTTTTAATGGATTGCGTAAAAGGTTTAAGCAACTTTTGGTACTACAAAGCAAAAAGTGTCTCAAAGCGCCTTTTTAGTGAGATTTTTTTAATGGTCTTCTGGAGCATTTCAATTTCACCCTTACACTCGTTGACCACCCTTGTCGCGCCAAATGGTTACATATTTGCTTAACAAAAGCCATAAAATGCTAAGCAAGTTTTTTGCAACAAAGCAGGGATTATGTTCAACAACCAATTTCCTAAATAGGGTCAAGGTTCGGCCATTTGGACTTTTAGTTTGAAAAAGGAAGCTAAAATTCGAACTTTGTCTTTGTTTATAAGTGAAGCAAAGCAAAAGTGGCTTTTGTTTGCCAAACAGTTTTAAGGCCTCCCGCGGAGGTTACCAAGCTTTACAAGTCATCCTAAGAGTTAAACTTCCAGCAGTCACGACGGTTTTAGATGAGTACAAGCAACGCCATAATTACCCTCGCTTTATCAAAACTTGCCCTGGGGATATCATTGAAGCCCAAAAAGCAAAGAAGAAGCTGCTTCTGACCTATCCATCAACGGTTGTTGCAAGGGGAGACTCATCTTCACTTTCCAAATTAGAGTTTCCTGCCCATTTTTCTTCTTATATCAGACTTTGAATTTCCTGTTCATTGCACCAAATTACATTGTAAAAGCTCAAAATATGTCCCTAAAGTCTAACCTTCAATTTATTTGGTTTGAGACTACTCTAGAGTATCTAATAACCGTACATATGCACAGCTAAATCAAAAGGAGTCATTCCATTCACATGTTGAGCATTCAAATTGATACTAAAAGTCTTGAACTGGTCATTTAACATCAGTTCAACAACATCAAATTGTCCTTCTTTGCAAGCCATATGTAATCAAGTTTTCCATTATGTACGTTTAATAGATGCTGTACGGTTATTAGATAATCTAGAGTAACATTTTGCAATATTACTACTCTTCTCATAGAATTCTTTGAGAGAATGGGTAGCATGATAGTGCTTTTATGGCAGCCTCAGCTATCATTGCATGTCTCTGTCCAGGAACAGGACAGAATAGAGTTCAGGATGCCAATTTCTTCTCTGCTCTATTGAAGAACAAAGACATAGAATTTACAAGCCCCACATAATTATCTAATTCCTACTTGGTGTCTAAACCTATTTTTTGCCAAAAGAATAAGCGCAGACTTTTCTAAAAATAAAATTATCCATGACAGCTAGCAGAAAGTAGCAAAACTGGTTTTTGACTTTTGACATTAAAAGCAGAGCTAGAATGGAAAAAAAATCACGTGAGGTGTTTTCTGAAGTGAGACTTTAATCAAATGGAATTAGAGAAGACAAATATAGAAGACACAAGGACAAAAAGATTGGATCACAAAAATCACAAAAACAGGAATAGAATGCCACACAAGTTTGAAATTCTATGGAATGTAAATATTTTTGCAACGCATCATTTGTAGTAAAAATGCGCAAAGTCAGAATCCTTGGCTGACCTTTCCATTCATCATAGGAGAGAAATGTAAACTATTGCCAAAGTTCCCATTGAAATTCTACCCATTTTTAAGATGATTCACTAGTCCTATGTCTACCTTCAGCTTCCCGCGCGGTCTGTGTATCTACTGTCATTTGACACCTTCAAGTAGACTCAAATTCTCAGGGTCTCTTCAACAACTAGTGTTGATGGTAGCTTACCTGAAAATAAACAAAAAGTAGTGAGAAAAAGGGTTCAACTAAATTACAGAGATCAAAAGAATTCGTTGCAGTGATACCAAAAAACTCGTTTTTTATTGGCTTGTCACACATAAAAAAAGTCCACTACTTGTGAAGTAGTACAAAAATAGAGCGCAGATGTCAACTTCAATATTTATTATTCTCTGTTGGAACATATGCCACTGTTGGCCAAGATCAGTTTTCAAACTTTCGGGGAGGTTATCACTTATCAACACAAGCTGTTACAATTTTAATAAACTGAAATTCTAGATGAATGTTTGCTCATACTCTAAAGTATCTAATAACTGTACATCATCTATAAAAACGTACATAATGAAAAACTTCATTTCCATATGGCTTGCAAAGAAGGACAATTTGATGTTGTTGAACTGATGGTGAATAAAAAATTTAAGGCTTTTGGTATCAATTTGAATGCTCAACATGTAAATGGAATGACTCCTTTTGATTTAGAGTAGTTGTACTTCTATTTTGAACCAAAAATGCTAAAAGTTTGAACATTTTTGGGTTCAGTGAACTTTTCGATCTTTTCATAAATAGAGCAATGAATATGATGGTAACATTGCAGAAGAAGGAATGCGTTGAGTAGTGAGAAGAAGGCTTTATGGGCATTTCTGAAAGGGTATCTAGTAGTAGGGGGGCAAAAGCAAAAGCATGAGGATGGGATCTCTGAAACGATGTCGTTTGGCTCTTGTTCCCTTCACAATTGAACGATTATTGCCACAGCCCAGACCCAAAAGGGCTTCACTTCTTTCCAGGCAAGAAAATGACTTTAATTAAGGTCCTCTCTTCGCGGAGGACTTTAGACTTTTGTCAGAGGAGAGAATTCTAGAGCCAATTTGAGCCTAATTAGGATCTAAGAGGAAATGGGATGTTTCATCTCGTTAATTTTTTCCCTTGTTGCATCTTTGAAGACAAATGTAAAAACATCTATTTTTCCCCTTCCGCGAGCTTCTGTCATTTATCTAGACTATTGTCATGTGAGCCAAGAGACAGCTGGAAATTTTTCTTTGTAAAAATTGGTCACATTGGCTTTTAGCATAAAAGCATTAAAAATTTCTGAGATGAGAGCAGCTGCTTTAGATGATCAAATAGGAATCATGATGCATAGGGGCTAAAAATGTCACGATTTCTATTTTGACTCTTCTGAATGGGGGTGTATTTTGCAGCAGCAACGGTTTTTTGCTCGTAAAGCTCTTAAAGTCTTTTTTGGCGGCAGCTAAGCTGCAGATTGCAGTTTATGTCGATTTCTTTACATGTGCAAAAATGTAAAGTCGACTTGGAATGCAAAACTCCATCCTTCTTCTTAAAGATTTTTCTATTTGTTCACAATTCAGTGCGACACTTCAATCTGATAAGACTAATCTAACCTTGTTGAATTTTTGAGGGTTAACGATCTTCTTTCCTTTTTGTACAAATCATGAAGGAGGCAACTTTAGGTAAGTCAAGGGGATGGATGATAACCCCCCTACTAAATCCATTTCCGAAAGCCCTAAACTCTTTTTTAGCCCATGCAAAGGACTAATCCGGTCACACGATTATTCTAGACTAGCAAAAAAAGTTGTTCATTTCTTCCCCATTTTTCCATGTTTTGGCAGATTTGCTTTGCCTCCGGTCTTCTGCAATGAATCAAAGTTGACCACCGGAAATCAATGTAAATGGAGAATTACTTTTGAAAGTAGGTTTTGAGGCTGATTTTTCCCACTCGTTTTCCCTTACTTTTTGACAATTATTTCCTGTTGATTTTCAAAAGGCAAATTGTCAAGTCATGAGTAGCATTTGATAACTGAGAAGACAACTAGTGAAATAGCTAGGCACTAGGCACGTCATCTATGCAGATTGGAATTTGACAAGCTGGAAAACCGATATTTGCTTGAAAATTACACTGGTAACGTTTACTTTCATATTTATTTTACACTGTGCATGCGGTAGGTCAAAATGGATTGTCATCTCGTTTGTCATCAGTAGGAGTGTCACATCAACGAATCATTAAAGTTTTTCAACAAAAAATCACTCATCGTCAGTAACACATGCCGACGCCTCTCAAACTAATGACGCGAAAGAATTTTCGAACCGACCAACCCAATTCCTTTCTGCGAAAAAATCATCGTAAATGTCCTCGCAAATCCTGCTTTGAAGCGAAAAAGCAGATGTGGATAGATGCTAGGTTGCCAAAATTGGCCGCTTCGCACCTGCAATAAAACCATCCTTAACCATTAGCACACTGAGACAGAACATCAATTTTTGTCCAAAAATTGCCTTACATGCTTTGGACCAAAAGGTACATTGATGTAACAGTGTGTATGGTTTGAAGCTTGCAAGCCTAGGTTAGATGAAGTACTAAAATCAGTCTATAGTAGGTCATAAAACATGAAACGTTTGCAAAATATTCACTAAACTTCATTTTAGATAGGGTGGTAGTGGTGATCCAACTTTGATTTTTCATTTTTCACAGGATGGAAAGTTGATTATGGCGGAAATCATGAATCGTAATTATCGCTCAGCTCCTTCTTCTCCTAACCGGACTAGAAACTTGAGTCTTGTGAAGAAGCTCTCAAAATATTTTCATTTAATAAAGTTGTACAATTTGATAACACATTGGGGGTAAGAATTGGTCCAAAAATATTTAAAACTCGTTCATTTTTGTGTATAAAAGCAAAAGGAGACTTTAGTCTCAAGTCTATGGTACAAAAGAAAGTTGATAAAAGATCTAATATCATCAAGTCTTCCTTCAGGCTTTGATTTTGGTCAAAAATGGTGCGCGTCTGCTCTGAACGGTAAAGATCGCTTACTTTTCTTGGCAAGCTAACCCTACAATTATTTCGAAAATCGCTTCTTTTGTGCACAGTAACAAATTATAGATTTGAATTTTCACACTTTTTCTTCTTTAGTACATTGTGACATTATTGAATTACAAGGTTCTAATCTTATTTACTTCTTCCTTCAAGAGAAAATGTTAATGTGCGGAACAATAAAGATAAAAGGGGCGTTAATTTGCTCAAAAAAGCTCTAATGACATCCTCAGTTAAAAATATTTGCGGGTTTGAGTAAAACGTGTCTTTGCCAAGGGCATCAATATAAATACAAAACCACAACCCAAATAAAAATCCAGAATTGACTCAGCCTTTTAGAACATTTTGCTGAGCAGCCTTTCAAGCTAGATTTTTAAAATGCTCGGAATTTTTCAAACTCAAAATGTACAACGGAAAGAAAAATTGAACATTTGGAGGACAATAGTTTTCGGCATATGTCCAAATGATTAGCTTTAGGAATTAGTCACGCGTCTTTTCTTCTATTGAAAGCAACGTTGCATTGACATCCCATACCCATAATAAAATAACCTTTTGTTGAAAAAATAGAAATCGCCCGAAGCCTTAGATGAAGAAGAATTTTTGGCGTGAAAGTGGAGTAGATTAAATATGCACGATTTTCCGCTAATCAAAAGTGTCTGAAGCAGAATCTAGAGATTGTGGAAAATGGCAGAAGCTACTAGTTCTCAATTTATGTTTTTCCCTCCCCTTCCTTACTACATTAAAGGGCGGAGAAACATATAGTGGGGGAAAGATGAAAGAGAATATCCAAGTACAATCAGCAATT
The DNA here is from genome assembly GCA_900157175.1 of Oithona nana. Taxonomy (NCBI): domain Eukaryota; kingdom Metazoa; phylum Arthropoda; class Copepoda; order Cyclopoida; family Oithonidae; genus Oithona; species Oithona nana. Next base: position 341,939 of record LT727929.1, on the reverse strand, counting down.
GACTAATCTAACGAAAAATCAAAGGTTCTGAATGAACAAAATATGATGGAAGGAAGAAGCTTCATACTTACTTTGGTTTGTTTAAACTTTTGCAAAGTATTTTTGAAAGTTTAAAACCTACCTAAACCTAACCTCAAAAGTTGCTTCTATTTCTAAGGACGAATTTCTATTTTTTCCAACAATAGGTTTTATGGGTGTTGTGTCAATGCATATTGCATAGGCTACTGATTCTTTTTGTGAATAGGTGAAAAGACGCGTGGCTAATCTCCAAAGTTGATTATTGCTTGACAGGTAGAAAAAATGTGTGTTCATGTGGTAGTAGCAGTGTGTGTGATTTTTTGCCATAGATTAGTAGGGGTCGATGACTCTGTTATCATCGACTTGCAAGCAACACTAGTCTGTGAATCTCTAAAGCTTTTCCTACTTCTTCTGCTTCCACTTCCTTTCTTCAACTAAGTGTTGCAAAATTCAATGGTTGTTTATTTCAGATTTTCTTTTCATAACACTGTAGCCTACAGCTGCTACTACTTATTTTATGAGATCTTTTTTCACTGATACCACCATAATTTCTCATTGTCCCAATTTGTTCGGACACTTCCTGTAGTATAAAAGCTGAAAAACGAGTAACGAATAAAGTCGTGTGCAGTATAAAGGAAATCTAGCCAGATCATCAAAAGATCGCTTATCTGATCCACTATAAAAAAGGTAAGAACGAGACGCGTTCCAACTACAAAATCTAAAGTTTCCAAGGAAAAAAAATAAGACAAGGAATTTTTAGAGCAACTAAATATTAGCCTTGAAATTGGAAAACAACTGCAGTAATAGAAAATAATAGTTATCTTTATTGGGTTCAAAAAGAATCTTGTTAGTTTTCCTTGCTTGGGGTCATGAGTTTTTGTATGCATCTGTTGCAGCTTTTGGCCCATTAAGGAAGCTCGAATTGTGCGGTTTTACAAGTGAAATTGTTGCTTCTTCTTTTCCTACTTCGAAACTCAAACTCACTTTCTCAAATAACAATTGAGCAGTAGAGGACAAGTGGAATTTTTTGTCTGTAGCCACACCGCTGAAAAGCCTTGAATTTGATGATGTCCGCGGTCAATTAACTCTCTGTGGGGGTGTTGTGTTCGAGGTGTTGATGACTCTCTTATATTCTGCTGCTGCCTTTGCCATTTCTTCATCTCAGCAAAACAGCGACCGTCCTTAATGGTGAAACGAACGACACGAGCTTCTCTGTGTACAAAAACACCTTTTACTGATTCTTGGAAAAAATCAGGTTAGATGTCGTTGTTGTCTATGTGCTACAAGCACAAGAACTCGAAGCAAAGTTTTTGCTTGTCAAAATTAACAGTTTTAAAATGGACTACAGTATTTTCTCGTCTTCTTGAACGTATTTTGCTTGTTTTAATGAATGAACTTGTTATATGAAACACCAATTATCACTATTTGTATCGTGTGTACAAATGTCTTGTGCAAGCATATATACGAATATTTGAAACAATTGACCCTTTTCAATCAATCTTTTTCAATATTATTATATTTTTAGACTTCAATTATGAAAGTGAGACTGTCTTTAGTTTCACTAAATTCAATGTCGTAGATCACTTCTTGTAGGGAATTCAGTGCCAAAGATTATTGTGGTCCTGTATTTGCTTCAGAGAGACTCATTGTCTTGATTTGTCACGTACTCATTGAACAATCTAAAACTATGTAAGGAAGAGCCTGAATTTGTGGATATTGCCAGGGATGTGTTCAAAAGATGCAACAGCCTTACGACTACTCAAAGGACGTCGTTTTTAACGACACCGTCCATAAGACCTGTCTGTATGTACAAGTCGTAATGGGGTTCATTTACATCCCTAACTCTTAAATTCTGCAATGCAGAAGAGCTAAGAGTGCTGCTGCCTGCTACTCACATCTTTTTTGCAGCTACAGTACAGCTGCTGCTGTATGTGTTCTGGAAGTGCAAAATCCGAACAGGATTTTCCTTACTTGACTCTATAACAAGCCTGGAAGTCTCATGTCTGAGTGTTAAGCCTAAAGTGTGCCATGCTCAAAACTCACAGAGCATAAAAAACGAGAGGGACTACTAGACATTCGGGATATGCACTCAACTCCAATAATCCTGTTGGTGTACTAAAGTTCCTGTCTCTCTTTATTTTTTTTTTTTCCTTTTTTGCTGCTACTTCTACTGCATTTTTTTCTGGGTGTCAGTACATGTCTCTTGTCATCTAGACAACAGTGTAATTACAGTCTAAATGGGTGGCAAAAAACCTGAAAAACGAGCCAAATTGAACTGTTAAAAGTTTGCAAAAATACCTGCCAACAAAAAGGTACCAAAAAAACCTAAAATGAATTGATCCAAAGACCATAAAACGTCCATATAAGGTCGATCAGCCTCAAAAATGGTCTCAAATGGACCAACCAGATGGTCTATGGTAACTTCTTTTCTTTTATCTGTTGTGTTTCTTGTTTTCAAATCCTCCTAATGATTTGGTAGCACACAAAGAAAAGGGACCTCCACAGAGAAGAGAATCATAAGTTTGGTGATAAGCCAGAAATGTTAATGAATCACCTCCTTATGTTCTCCTTTCTGTAGATGGGGGTGAGGATTAGACAACACTTAACATTTTTCTTACCTGCAAAGTAAAGAGAAAATGGGGTCAAATTTTCTGTCAGATGTCGTTATAAAAAATCGTCAACTAGTGATTAATCTGCTGAATGGCCTGAGAAGAATAACGGAAATGTTTTCAACGACTTTTGCAGCTAAAAATAATCATGCTATCTCACGAAATCCCTCCATTTTACATTTTGTCTCTCTTGTTCATCCATTAATTTTAGATTAATGAACAGTCAGTTTTTCGAAATTGCTCTAAATTGAAAGTAAAGTAGTTCCAATTTAAAAGAGGAAGTACATTTGGGTAGGATAAGTCAATCCATTATTTCAAAAAAAAATCCATTGAACCCACTTACAATAGGCCACTTTAGGACTGAAAAAAATGTGTCTATAGCTTAGATAGATATCTAATGATCTTAGTTGACCATCAAGGCAACAGCAAATTAAAAGTCACTTTGATTGGAACTGATAGCAATCTTCATTGGAAACTCCATCAATTTTATGGGATCTTCATAAAAAGTTTGAGAGCACCCTCTCAATTTGTCTCTCGCTTTAAAATGAGCTTGTTGTGTTCAATCCTTAGAAGACAATCTTGTTATGAACCATGCAAGGTCTTGGATTAAAAGTATGTACCTTGAAATACTCAAGATTCTTTCAAAGACTCCTACTCTGGCAACTTTGGAAGCATTGGTGGGATCAAGAAAGTATAGCAGCAATGGTCTTTGTTAAAAACTCTCAATATCAAAAGTTTTTCAAAGAAGTCTGCTTATCAGTTCGCAACAGCATGGCAAGCTAAGTGTCATCAGTGAAAAAGGGGGTTAAGCACTGTAGTAAAGCTGGTTGATGTACCCATTATTTTTCATTTCTAGATAAGGACGAGACGAAGCTAAGAACCACCCAAGAAGTATGTCTCTTGGCATAAAAAATGCACTGAACATCCTGTCATAGTAGATTTCTCATTCTGGTATGCATCATCATAATGATGAGGTCAAAATAGAGTTTTCCTTTAAAATTAGCACAACTTTAAAAAAAAAGTTTGAAAGTTAATGAATGATTTTTTCAAGGCTGAAGACGGAAATTGCAGTGAAAGACAAATGAACTGACAAATGGCTTAGGAACAGCAGCAGATAAAATCACAATTGTTGGCCTAGACTTCCAATTGTTTCTAAGCTTCTAATGACCATTCTGGGCCATGATACTTCATTTTCAACCTTAGCTCAAAACAAAATTGCCACCTTGTAAAATGATCTTTAACTGCATCTAATTTTCACTATATGCTTGCTTGTTAGAAAGTGCCATGGGTGATAGGTCGTTTACAAAATGCTAGGCCTCCCTCAAATATGCCTACAAGGGCAGTGCTGCAAAGTGTTTGAAAACACAACAGATAAAATATTTCAAAACTCAAGAATTCCAGGTCTATCTCTCAGTCAGTCAGTTGGATGTTTTTGAATCAAAAGACAGTAAAGTGCAAAGTGGCATGATCATCCAGTTTCTTGAGCCTCAGGTGAATTTTGTTTTCTTCCCCCCTCGCTTTTCTCACAGTAGTAGCCGTTCCTGCTACTTCACCTCCCAGTCAGTCAGTAGTCAGTCTATGCTCTGCTGATGACACTAGAGAAGCCAATTATCTTCGTTTGCATTGACTTTAGGGTTCGTTCCCCCCGTTATATGCAAACAACTTTATTGTCATTCCACAAGTTCATTCTACTGTGACTTTCAAAAACTGTTGCAGCTCATTTTCACACTTTTTGTTGACTAAGCAGAAAATTAGAGTGAACAATGAAACAAAAAAGAACATGCAAGAATAGCTTTAATGACTGATGGCATTCAACTCTACCTGAGAAATTTTTGCAACGTAAGCTAATGAAACTCGATCTTTACACAAGACTAGACACCAAACCAGAATGTTTTAAATTCTAATTCAGAGTCTAGACTTCCTTTTTATTGAACAAGGCTTTGTGATTTTTGTTGCTGTTCAACTGAAAGTAGAGAAATTGGCCAAGTACTTGAACCATTAAAAGACCTCGTTTTCTGCATTGCGCATCGCCCCTTCAATTTAACGAGCACTGAGTCTACTGAGTCTAGCTTTGTTATTTATGTCCTATGTTCTTTTCCCCACAAAAATCTACAGGTTTCCTAACTTTCCCAGCTTTGTGTTCTGCACCTTGTGTGCATGTGACATTTCATTATTTCAGTTCATTTGCGTTTTGACTAAGACGCTGCTGAGAAGAAGAAGTCAACAACCTTTTTTTAACAGCTTTGCCAATGGAATGTCCCATTGTATTCTTCTTTTTGCTTGTGTTGCTGAGGAGCCCTGAGCGGCAAAACCTAAACCGTAAAAAGACCCCTTTTGTGAAACACCTAATTGAACCCGGTGGGACCTCTTTCATTCCCCTTGTTAAACTTTCAAGAAGATTTGGGGAGAACCAAAAAACATTACCATAGCAGACAAATTCCTCTTGTCAATCCATCTCTAGAGGTGAATCTTCAATTTTCTAGATCCTTTAAGCTTTGTAGATTTGATGTAGGCCAAGCTAATTAAAAACCATTCAAAACTGACCATAGAAATTAGAATTGATACCAAAACCACAGAAGCAACAATTCTTTTTTGAAAACAGCAAAAAAAAGTTCTTTTAAATGTGGTTAATGTCATCTCTCACTTTCGCTTAGGTTAGTTCATGTATTTTCACTTCTGCTGCTGCTGGTTAGTAAAGAAGGACTACTTCCATCTCTTCTTTCCCTGTTTTTAATGACTCTCTTCTTTTAAAATGGAAAATCATTCGTTTACTTGCTAAAGTTCCTGAGTAAAACTGATAGTTTTCTCTCTAAATGCCAATTTAGTTAGAGCCAGCACCAGTACTTCTCCCCTCCTCCTCCTCCTCTTTTCTTTTCCGCTTCCTTTTCTTTTGCCAGTCTTCTCCGCAAAAGCAGCAAAAACCATTCAAGTTCTCTTGCTAAGAGGTCTTATGACAAAAGTGAATGGTCATTCAATAGACTTATAAGACTTTTTCCCACCCTATTGCATCCCTAAGGTCCCAATAATGGACTAAAAGCCATAGGACTCATGCATGGATGCATAATACATTTTCTTTTAGAAATGCATTTTTTGCTGAATATATTATGAGGTGATAATGATTGGAATTTCAAAGTTCCGTTGAAGAATTGAGCGTACATGTGAAAAAAGAAGTGAACCAATTTGAAAGATTTTTTTCACACAGAGACAAAATTATTTTTGTGGAACTGTTATTTTGTTGTTTTTCAAAATGAGAAGTGGAAGTCACAGTTTATGTAGTGAATTTTTTTATGGGAGTAAACAGAACTAACGAAAAGTCATGTCTAAGCAGAAGGACACGCGATTTTGGCATCTGTAAAGGAAACTTTTTCTGTTTAGATAGTGATAGCAGTGGCCGGAAGTTTTGCCAAAGCCAAAACCATTGCAATGCTAATAGTGATTTGCATGCTAGGAAAAATCCATCCGAGCAATCTTCAATTAAGTCCAATTTTCAAAGATAAACTAGCATCCAAATCAGATTTGCATGACTAAACTTTCAATTTAGGACTAGAGAAGGTCAAATAAGAAAAGGCCCCTAATCAGAATGTCTGGTCCTTGGTGTTGAAAGTTGGCAAGATAAGAAGTGAGCCCATTTTAGAGTCCCTTCTTCTTCTTCTTTTAGTAGCCAAATGCAGTACAACTACACCAGATCATGACTTTTTAAAGGGCATAACAAAAAAAGAGTCTTGGCAAGTGACATTGATGCAAATCAGAAGAAGACACCCATGAAGGAAATAATTGGGCACGAAGGTCTCATTTCTCATTTTTGCAGGCATTACAACTCTTGGCACTCTGTGAAGATAATCAAAAAATTTTCCTTCTCATGTACATACTGCAGTTCAGAGTAAAACTAGAGCCCTACCATCCATGTTTGAAGAGGGGGGCAGATGCCAATGGCATCATTTTTCAAGGAGATGAAGAAGAAAAAAACCTGGCTCTTGTCATGTCCCTTCCATTCTCAAAAGAGAAATGGTGATGTAGGTAATACTGTAGTGTTGTGATATGGGAAAAACCACAAGAATTTCATCTCTATTCTAATCATTTCCAACAGTAAATCATATCAAAGGACCTACTTCTTTCAAAGCAACAGCAAAGCAAAATAATGAGAAAATTAACCAACCACTAGACAATTTCAGATTTTTGCTAATTACTTTTATGATGTGGCTTGTTTTGAAACAATTATTTCAGCCTTTGGGAAAGTCCTAGTTTTAAAACAAAGAGAATTCATGATGTGGAAAGTCTTAAAAATCCACTACAATATGTAAAAGTGTCATCTGCTTTAGTGGACCTCTTCTCATTTAGACTTTACAAAAGTCTTTTTGAGGAGGCCTCCTCTTGATGTTGCTTGATGGTGTCCTCTAGGAAGTCATCAAAGAATGTTGTGACACGTTTGTTTTTAGTTGGAAAATGCAAATGTGACCATCATAGGAGCTTGGATAAAGATATATTCATGCTTGTTTCTGAGCAGGAGGAAGTGATAATGATATGCCTGGCAAGAAAAGACAAAGGAGGTCTTTTAACTGACCTTTCCATGCTTTGTAATGAGAGATTTCGTGTCCAAATTTCGATTATCGGGTGTAGTAGTAGCAGAATTGAAATGATGGTCATCAATGTCTGATGCTGATGGTTGAGTACAGTATCAAGGCCTAAGCCCACTAGCCAACCATCCAAAAATGGAAGAATGCAATGCAGAAAGAAAGAAAACTTTTTTAACGTTAACTTGTTTCACCAGCTTTTCATTCATTGCACTTCTAATGCAATACATTAGTTGCAAGTTTATCTGATCTTTTTAATGTTGTTGTGGGAATCATGTGAAGGTTCTCATCAGAAATCCATTTTTAGATAGACATACCAGTCTGGAACCAGACTTGGGGGCCAGTATTGGGCTACTGAAACTTGTGATTAACTTTGACACCTGGTAGATGGGAACCTCAGAGATTTACGATCATTAAAACTTCGTTCATGATCAGGATGTTGGAAATTATCAAAACGGCTTTGCGCCAATTAAAATGATTCCATTCATTCTCTGGCTTCACCATCATCAGCAGCAAAGAAAATCATCTTCAATCCTGATGAAAGCTTAATTTTCAATCCTGGGCTTGCACGTTTAAAATCAAGGTCGCACAATGTCTTATCCATTCAATTTTTTCTCATTCATTCTTTTACGGTTAACTCCAATATTTGCATGAGAAGATGACCATCAACATCTTTTGCTTTGATGATCAAATATGACTCAAATTGGAGTATGGAGACTGCTGCACTGTCAAAAAATGATAGAAGGGGGTTAGGTCAAAATATGACTAGAATGCAAATATGGAAACATCCTGAACAGATGCAAAGTTTGGGTAAGTCTTTGTGATTTGCTAGAGTGATAAAATGACAGTGACTGCAGTGTTCTACAGTGTTTGCATGTGACCATTAGAGCAGAATGAACGACTTTTTATGCATAGATGAGTCTATTTGACTGTGCACTGACCCAAATTGATTCCAATGAAAAAGCCACTTTAGCAACAGCTAAATGGAAGTAGTCAATTCTCTGAAATCACGTGAGTTCTCTAACTCTCATTTTTTCATGCTCCTTGAATTTTTGGGTTAGTGTCACGTGATCTATCATTTGACTGAAATGTTACGTGCTGGGCTGTAATGTACACAAATCAAGAGAATATGACAATTAAACGACCTTGTGCTTAATTCCAAAGCCAAATAAAAACGAGTCAGAAGCCTCATTAAGACAGTTGCATGATTTTTTCCTGTATATGCAAATTCATGTCTTGGATTAATTGTAACTATTCTGTGGAGACTTGTAGACAAACATGACTTCCTATAGGCCTACTAATCAGGTGTCCAATGAACTAAAGAAACTTTAAAGGACTAAAAAATGTAGGGGCAAACCACAGAAGCCAACTTTTATCATCTCTACACTTTTTTACTAGGTGAAAATAGTTGGCATTTACCATAAAATTCATGACAGAGCAGCTTTTCTCCTAGGTAGGATTTCTTTAGTGTCAAAGGTGAGTTATTGATTTTTGAACTGTACTCAATTGTTTTTTCTCTGTTTACCACCACTCTAAGAGTGACATTTTGATTCAGAAAAATGACATTTCCTGAGTTGGCTTTGCATGTTTGTTTAGAGAGTTTAGGTAGTAGCATGCCACTCCACTGCATCTAAAGTGCATAAAAACATCAAAAGAGTTCATTTTTGAACCAAAAAAGAACCCAAGTCTCAAATACTTCCTTCACAAAACGGAATTTGAAAACAAACAGCCTTCCAGGCTTACCTGCAAAATGAATAGGGAAAAAATGTTTAGTATTTTTCCTTTGCCTTAGTATGCATGTAAAAAGTCAAATGTAGAGCCTTGACATGTCAAAACTAAACTCCGAAAACGGTGAGTAGCAGTTGATGATAAGAAAAAAAAATCATAAACTCAAGAAAGATGGCCTCCTCCATATGTAGTAGTAGAAAATCTTCAGCAGTGAGAAAACCCATTAGGTCATCGTAAAGTGAGAAGTGTAGGTCTAATGACAACCCTTAGTTTCCCATCAGCTCAAAGAATGCTACTAGAGCTTCAAGCAAGCAACAAAAAACAAGGCAAGGAGTTGCTACTTCTTCTTCTTTCTCTAGTCCATTAACAGACTTTATGATCCTCTTCTTTAGCTCTTCTCATTGGAAAGTCGTAAATTGGCAAAAGTTTAAATCCATTAGAACTTTGGTTGTTTGCCAATTTGGACTTCGCCCATTACAGAGATACTAAATCAGGGCATCAGTCCAAAAGTGGTCATTGTGTTACAGTTTTTGAAATCTGATCTGGTTTTCTTCTTTTGCTCCTTCCCTTATTTTTGTAGTTGCCTCAGGCAGTTATTTTTTTCGGTTTCTGTTGACACATCATTCCAATTTTTGTTGAGTTTTCTGTCCATATTTGGACCTGCTGTTAGAGAAGAGAGATTCTTCTGAATCTTAAATCAGTAACATTCTTTCTTTTTCATTTTTTTGTGCATGGGAGTCTTCTTCATTCAATTGAGTTGCTCTTTCTCAATTTTTTGCTATTTAACATAGCTGTTGCTCAAATAATAGCCATGGCATTTACTCTCACGATTCTCTTTGCAGATTGTAAAGTTTAAATCAACTTGAAATTCCTTACCTCTTTTTTTCTCGAAGATTCAGACATTAAAATCAATGGGGACCAAACCCATTTTTATTTTCAGAAAAAGAATTCTTTGTGTTGTGCTTTACAAAGAGACTAAGATTTCATTCCTTAAAAGATTAGCTGAGGATTATCCTGTTCTAGTATAGTGATTATCATATCTTATGAAGCTATCATTTTACTACCTTTTGAAGGATTTTCTATCAAAAAGAGTTCATCAACTTTCTATTTTCCAAAGAGATTTTTGGCTGGTATGTAAACTAGGAGTTAATGAAGTGCCAGTAAACTTGTTCATGACTAGATTGTCAAGTGAAATCTTGCAAAAGGGTGTATGCTAAGAGATCATTTCCACACCTAACTTCAGCTCCTCATTGGAAAATCTTACTCAAAATCCTAAAGGTCATAAGTGATTTTGAGTATTCTATAGGTGTGCTCCCCCTTACACAAGACTCTAGACTCAGAGCTGAGTAGGATATTCATAATTTTTTTGCAGTTGGACATAATTTGTGAGCAGGTCGTTTCCTCCAAGCTTTACACAATATTATGATGAGCAACTTTGAGAAGCACAGTGGCTATAAAGTTCAGAGTGTATGCATAGTATAGTACTTTGGGAAAAAAACTGTAAATGAAGACCACTGTGCTACAAATATATTACAGGAAATGGGATAAAAGCCACATTAGCACCCTTGCTTCTTGTTTATCTTTTTGAACCCCATTTTCAATAGTGACTTCTTCTTGCTTGTGTAAATGATTCCAAAGACAGGTACTATCCCCAAGATCTATGGATTCAGCAGCCTTTTTTGGAGTCCTCCAAGATTTCTCTCCAATCAATAATGTACACAGAGCTCTTCTCTGCAAAGATTTCACTAGTACATACAACACTCAACATCAGCAGCAATATTACAAAGGGTGTCCTCCTACTCTCATCAAAGAATGCTTGGAAATCTGAAAAACAGGTTGCTATCAAAATTGTTCAAGAAAAGGAATGGGGTCATGTTATAGAATCAATCTTTTCAAAACTGAGATGAATTTGGAGTACAATTTACATTTGTGTAAACTTAATAAATCAAGTCAAATGTATTGTTATGAAAAGTCATCAACATTTTTTTTGAAGACCACCAACATTCATGTTACACAATTTAGCTTCTGCTGCTTTGATCTAATTGCTGTCTCACACTCTATAAATCATTTCTTCTATGTGGAGAGGTGAAAATAAATGCACATCTTAAATCTTCTTTAGAAAAGAAAAGAAGAGTTGAAAAATGGGAAAACATGATGCACTTAGGGTTCAAAAATGAGTTTCCATCTTTCATTATGGGTGGTAACTACTTTAAAAGAAGAAAGCGCGGTAAAATTCAAAATTGCTTAGGAGTGAAAATTCTTTCGTCTTTTGCACGACTTTTTTTCCTTAAAGTCGTGCACCAACTATCAAAAAATGTTATTCTGAGTGTATGGCCAATCTTTTTCAAACTCTAGTTTTTCAACACGGAAAAACAATCAATCAATTTTCGGAGAAAAAAAGGGATGGTTGTAGACGTGACAATTTTCACTGAGTAGAACCAGCCAAAATTCTCTGTTTCCTGTTTGATGTTCTAGAATTTCCCAGATTTTTTCATTTAACAGTTGTTCTGTTTTTTTGGCAGTTGTAGAAAAGTGAAGGTTGAACGTCTAATTAGTGATTTTCAGTCTGGTGCACTTTTCTAGGCAGCCTTACTTTGTGTCAGCAACATTTTCTGCTAGAACTGACAGTGGACCAAAAAATGTCACACTTCTTCTGGAAATTCTAGACTTTGTTGCAATTCTGGGAGGAGTTGTCTTTGCAGCTCGTTTTGATTTTTCCAATTCCAGAATTTCATTCATCAATCATACACCAGCAAAGGCATTCATTTTTCTATTCTGTATAGAATGGAGTAGTACAAATTCAGTTTTCCAAGGTCTGCTGCTCAGCTCTAAAGTTCATCACTTTTCATTTGGGCCAAATTGGAGACCTTAGTGTGGATCTCAAATGATAGTTTTCATGGAATTGCAACAATCATCTTTTGAAATTCTACAAATGCACATGCCATTTTCGAAGGATGCGATGTGCATATAGTCTTTTGATTATCACCTTTGATTTTCAAGGTATACTACAACAATAAAAGCTCAAATAGCATCAAACTGTTCCAGATTCTAGTTATGGAACAAATTGTAAATATGTCACCACATCATAAATGGCAAAGCTGATTCGTTTCCCTCTCCAAAAACACAATAGAGTCTGTAACCGTTGCTGGTCTGTCCTACTACATTTTTTTTTGGATCACACACATTTTTGACACCCTATGTGATTTTGTGTATTTACAAATCAGCTCTTCCAATTCTAGTGATTTTTTATGTACCTAGAGTATCTAATAATCGTACAGCATCTATAAACGTACATAATGGAAAACTTGATTGATATGGCTTGCAAAGGAGGACAATTTGATGTTGTTGAACTGATGGTAAATGACCAGTTCAAG
>LT727929.1:308359-318532 GCA_900157175.1 Oithona nana | reverse complement strand
AAAAAAGAAGGCCTTTCTCAAAAGAGAGAAAAAAGTTTACCTTCCTTTCCCAAAAAAAGTTCTATTGCACAGTGTATGAAAATCATCAAAAATGTCTCACTTGAATTTTCACGACCAAAATGAGATTTATGATTTTTTTAAACAAAAATGGCCAAAACGAATAAACATAGCTCGCTACGCTCGCAATGCTGAGAAATGAGACATTTTTATGGATTTTCGACCGTTGTGTACTGCCTTAGAATCCCAGGCTGCTAAAATGTAAGCTCCACGAGATGTCTTCTCTACTCTCCATAAATTATCTGCTGATGTTTTGCTTCTGTTGTACTACAGACTTTAGAGTCCAAGCGTGACGGACACGCTAAATGTTGCTCTTGCCTTTAGTGACCATGTGGTTTTCTTTCTTTCTCTAGATAAAACCCGCGGAAAAGTTGAAGAGAAACGGAAGCTTATCAGATCGCGCTTGAGTAACCCTGTGGAGTCCAAGCATCACGAACTCACACAGGGGATGTGATCAGGCAACTTCAAGTATCAGCAAAAGGGGTGTCACTATAAATCAAAGGGGAATTTTCCTGGCAGAAAATCATCTGTGAAATTCAATGAGGAGATAGATGGTAGCTGGCGTTGTTGTAAACAGATTTTTCAAAAGGGGATATGACTTTTCAATTTTGAATGCTGCACATTGTCTGAAAATTACTCAAAATGTCGCATTTGAATTTTCGACTTTTGGCATTTTCCACCAATTTTTGTCCTATTAAAACTGACCTGTCTGGTAACACTGTTTAATTAACTTTTGTCCACTCAAAATGTAAACGTAGCTCGCTTCGCTCGCAATGTTTAATGAGACTTTTTCTGTGATTTTCAAACACCGTGCTGGTAACTTTTGGTTCTATACCTTGATCACAATACATAGTACATACTAAAGAATCAAAGCAAAAGATTGGGCCTAAAAATGAAGGGCTAAATAAACTCTTATCACTAAAACAAACATTGTTGAAAGATAAAGACTTTTAAAAAAGCTGAACTTTGTTCCCAAGCTTCATTCTTCAATCTGTCTATGTCTCTCCTGCTCTCTCATAATCCTTCTGTTATTATGTAGTAGCCAGAGTCTTGGTCTACTCAAATTACCCAACATAGCAAAGTGCACAACCCCCCTTCTTGCTACTGCTCCTCAAATGATGGTCATAACTCTAGTTTTCTCATCAAGATCTCCCTTTTAAAAAAGTAGCATCTAAGGAATGTGGAACTACCTAAAAAGAATAATGGGTGAAATGATTTACTACATAGGTAAACCCAACCTTAGCTTAGAGCGGAAATGGTTTTAAAACAGGTGGTTGGTTGTACTTTTTCGTGAATAATAATTGGCACTTTAAGTGAAAATAAGGGGTCAAAATTCAGTCTAAATGACAACTGTTCAATGACCCGAGATTCACCTGCAACTGTTAAACAAAGTGTCACAAAGGAAGGAACTTCAAAAGCAAACAGACAGTGTAATTATTTTTTGCTACTCGGGTTTTCGAACACCCCAAAACTAGATTTTCGAGTAGTTTTTGATAGAAAATAATGGGGGAATGGAAACTAGCAAAAAATAGTAGGCTACACAGATGTTGTTGCCATCATCTCCTTCTTCCACAATTATTGAACTTGACTCCTTCTAACGTTTTAAAAATGGAAAAACCGATATTTGATATTGCTTTCAGCTATACTAGAGGTTTTCCAGTTCTATAAAATGTCCAAAAATAGAAAACTAAAACATGTTGAAAAACTGGTGACAATTGCAGAACAAATTGAATTGTGTTCTAAAAAATTGACTGTAAATCCAATCTATTTATAAACGTCAATTTCCTCTTTTCCAAATGATCGACTTTTTGGCATACAACAAAACTTTGTTTGAATTTTCGATGATTGTTACGATAATTTTGGCAATTTTGTGTGAACTTCAAAAATTAGCAAACAGTAAACAAACACGTCTTCTTACTCAGACAAGTACTGTTAAAAAATAGTTCAGCTTACCGTATGAATTCCAAAAGTATTTGGAAACGAAAAAGAGTTTGAAGCAGAAAACCAATAAAGACACTTGCGACGTAGCAGCTTTACACTCTGTTGAGAACCGTCGTGCAACACTAACTGAGATCAGTCGGGGAAAAATCAGCTGGGCAGCAGTTCAGTAACAGACGCAGCGGCTTTGAAGACGAGCGGAGCGCGTGAGCGGACCCAAGCACAATCCACTCCACAGCAGCCGGCCGCTTTGACAACAAAACCTCAAGTAGCACAAAACTGAAAAATGATGAATGAGGACCTTTTGATACATATTTGAAAGTAGACTGAGGAGGAGCAGATGCCCCCAAATTCTTTTTTTGAGTTCATGGATTAGGGCCAAAAGTGAAGGCTAATCCGATTTTTGGTTGGATATAAATCTCTCGTTAAGGGTCAGTTTTAGTGAAAAATACTTTTTCTTTAGATATGGTCAACTTTTCAAATCCATTCAAAGGAATTCTTGTTGGCCGGGTCAGCAAAAACATCTTTTTCATCATTCAAACCACAATTGATGACAGATAAAAAGATTTGATTTATTTGACGTAGATCCCCTATTCCCCTTTTTGGCTTGATGCTGGACTGAAAAATTTCATCGGCAAAAAAATCTTTGATATCTTGCTTTGTTGACTAGGTATTTGAGCTAGTCCTTGAGTTTACAGAGATTCTTTTTGTTTGTGCAATTTCATCCAGAAATTCAAACAGAGCTCCTCTTTTTTTAGGCAAATGATAAACATGGTTCAATTTTCTTTGTTGAGTTCAAATAGTTTGTCCTTGATTTGCATGACAAAAAGAGGATTTTGCGCTCAATTTCATTTAATAAAGCATGAGTCAAATTCAAAAGGATTTTCAAATTAGTTCCATTTAGAGACCAAATTGTTAGACCACATTTGGTCTTTTCTCTAGTTGAGCAATAGTTCAGCAAATTATGTAAATTGTGTCATGTCAAAGTGTTTTTTATCCGCTTTTGGAATAGCCTCACTCACTGCACTTCATTTGAAAACTGCCCAATTTAGTATGTAAAACTTATTCATGAAACACACCCATATCCTTCAAAAGTACAAAAAACACTTTAACCAGTTTTCGAATCTAAGAATCTAAGAAAAAATTGATTCTAAAGATGCTAACCCAAACATTCCTTTGTCCTTACTAAGCAAAATTAGAAGCATCAACATGGCTCACCTATCTCAAAATATAACATGACTCTTTTAAAATTATTTTGTCTAGGAGCACATGTCACAAAATTGAGTTGAGCAGAGCAGCTGAAGTTGAAACTTCAATTTTCAAAAGTGAATTGAGAATCAGAGCTGAGTCATGTCCTGTAACTGACACAATGTCTATCCTAGAAAATATTATTCAGGTCATCAACATTTGGCTTGGGATCCCTTTGACGCCTGGCTTGTCTAGAGCTAGCTGGACTCAATGAATTTCACTCTATGAAGTCTCATGATGTGTATGTATGCTCAACCCCAAATGTCACTCACAAATGATGATGGATAGAAGCCTGCTTCATGTGAATTTGAAATTAGTAACTGTGAGCATTGCACAAAGAGTAGTATGCGCACTAAGGATTTTGACCATGATTAGGTATGACCAGAGGCAAAAGGCTCATCATCTTGGCCATAACCTTGGACAAACAATGCTGGGCTTGTCAAGATTCAGATTGAACAGTCAACAACATTTCTATTTCTTGGGCTTTAAAACTACTCTTCCTCAATGCAAATCTCAATGAAAACCAATGTCACATATGTCACATTTTAAACATATTTTTTCATCTAGATAGTCATCAATTTTTTTTTTGTCAAGTTGTTATTTAGGGTACTATTTTTCAGTCTATGTCACACATGTCACATACCTATACAAGTATCTGAATCAGATTTAAAAGCATCACATGATGTGAAAAGTTTAATTTCAAAAGGACACTAGTACTCAAATTTTTATCAGAAGGGTCTATCTCAATGAATTGACTACATGTAACCTCCCTTCAATAGGTGTACAATTGCTTTTGTTACTTTTGACAAGTTTCTCTGCTAAAGCTAGCCTTGAACCGATCATCTGACACAAAACGCCTAATTGGAAATTCATTGTGCCCTGGCTCCTCACGCTTGTTAGGCATTGGGGTCCATTTTCTTTTGAAATGACAGCTAGTCTTTTGAAATGACCTTATGCATCCATGTTTCCAGATATTTTTTTCTGCCTTATCTCAATGATTTGTAGCCTTTAAGATTAAGTTGACAATAGTGTGTCATATGCTCAAAGCAAATTTTTATCATAAATACTAAGGCAAAGGTCATCAGATGTTAGAAAAAGAGTGCTCTTCTAGCTTCTAGTTCGTCTTTCCTTCCTGATTAGAAGTCTATGCACTTACTTGCAATTATAGCTGCCAACATGCAATCATGCATGTACGATGATGCCTGGCTTTTTTCTTGATTTTCTGTCATTGAAAATTCTTAATTTAAGAAAACTTTTCTGAGCTCATTAATATGAGAATTCACGCTGTATGAGCACCTCACTTAATTTTACTTGATTTACTTAGATAAAACCGTCCAAAGAAAATTACTTCCGTAGGTGCAGGAGATGCAGTAATTTTGTCATTTTCCTGGCTGCATCCCCTAAAAAATTGCTCATTAATCAAGGTTGTTTACATTTTCGCAGAAAATATTGTAATTTGCAACATTGAAAAATTGCCCTTGAATGTTCCGGGTCTTTTAGGCTTTGGACGTCTAAACTTTGTTTTCATTCACTAGCTGAGACTCAGTTTTAGCAATTCGACAACATCGCTAAAAAACGCGCGGTTTTTAGAAACTGAGCGGAAATAATTACAAATGTAAACAAATTTTGATCAAGATCAAGACTCCGGACGAACAAGTGGAGAAATCATCCAGGCAACAAGAAGGTAAGATAAGATTTTTGCCAAGACATGAGGCGATCTGGATTCCGGAAAGTATTGTCAGAGTTTGAAAAACAAAAACAATTTTCAAAACTTTTTAAGTAGAAATTCAAATCTAAAATTCACGAGCGTTGCAAGTCTAGACTATAATCTGAAGAAAGTTTTGAAGTTTCGGAAGTTTCGAAGAACCTCAAAAAGAGGAAAATTAAATCTAAAATGCATTTTCTCAAGTCTGAAAGTCTTTGGGCATTGCTGATGATGAAAGTTAACGCTACTACTATTGGAAGAACTTTCGAGACCTAACTTTTTTACCCATTTTACATCACAAGGCCCAGGAGGCGGAATTGAAAGTCCTGACATGACAGAAGCCTCTCGAGGCTTTGAGTTTCAACGAAAAGTTCTTACTACCGAGTGTCCAAACAAGCTTTCGGCCATAATTTAACAAACAATTCAGAATCTACGCAGTGTGTCTTCCTTCAATTTGATGATTTTATTTGGAAAATTTTTTCAAAATTCTAAAATCGTTTTTAATTTTGCGCGCGGCTTTGCCATATTCACGAAAAGCTTTCCAACTAAAACTTGTTGAGACATCTTGTACTTGAAAATAATATTACGATGTTTTTTGGAATTTAGGATGGCACCAAATCGACAAAGAAGAGCTAAAGCAAAACCGGCACTAAAACGCCCAAAACCGTCAGTAAAACGACCAAAATCGGCACTAAAACGACCGAAACCGAAGCGACTGAATTGTCCGTTCAAAAAGTTTTCCAATTGTACCTACAAAGGACACATCGATGCACAAGTCTTCAGGTTACATTTATGGCAACACTACAAAGAAGAATGGAATAACAGAGTCAATTTCTTGGTGACGAGAGAAGACAATCTTTACCATGTCTACTGTGATAAGTGTCCGCAAGACTCTACTGGTGTCACTCCGGACGGAGCGATGGCTATTGCCATATGCCACTTGGCATTACGTCACCATGAATTGCGTGGAATTTTAGATGAAGACGAACGTTTGTCAGAAGACTTCGTTAACGATGTTTATTATGACGTAGATTTAATAGAAGCAAAAAGGAACCCATCCGGATTACCAAAGGCTATATCAGCTGAAGAGTACCTATTAAAACAGATCTATGGTTGGGGAAAATATTGTGAAAGTTACGAAGAGTTTACGAAAAGATATCCCGAAGAAGGAACAAAAGTCAGTTCCAAAAACGAGAATAATGGATGTCTAGAAATTCAATGGGAATTATTCAATGAAAATCTTTTGGAAGACGACGAATCTGATTACAGATTATTGCCTTGTCATAACAAGAATAACGGATGTCAAGAAACCCATTTTTTGAATGACGTCATCTTTGACCACGAAAAGGAGTGCATGTACAGATTAGTGCATTGTATAAACAACGGAAATGGTTGTAAAGAAAAAGTCACTTTTCAAAATGTGATTCCGCATTTTGAGGAAAAGCATGCCAAGTATTCAGGTGTACCATTACGAAGACAAGTATCATTGCGCATTTGACTAACAAATCCAAAGTGTTGAGCTATGATCTTCAAAATACAATGATCAATTTCAATGGCAACGCCTCAACGCCTTTATTCTCAAGAGTAGAATACTGAACAATTCTTTGAAAGTCTTTGCGTACCTGAAAAATGTTTTTCATTCGACGAAAATGAATTCATAGTTCAGTTTCAGCATTTAGACGGGAAATACGAATATTCATTTTCAATCCGGATCGTCAATAAATAATTTCGAAAAAGAAAAACGCCGAATCAGGCAATTCTGATTTAGAAGAGCAAGTTTTAAACACACTTTTGAAACCCTGACGTATTATGTAAAACTTTAAAAGTAAATGGAATATTTTCGTAAAAAACTGAATACGACGTCTCCCTTTATTGTAACACAAGATTTTTACAAACATTTTTCTTACGCAGCATCGTCAAATTCTCCAAGATAAATCTGCTTGTCACTTGATGCGGATAGGATAATAGGTTCAACTTTATGGAAATCAACATCGTTGACAGAACCTAAATGCCCAGGCAATTTGTACATGATCTTCCGCGTATTTGTGTCCCAAATGTATACAAATCGATCAGCTGACCCAGCGGATACCAATTCACCATCCGGAGACCAAGCGCAATGCAATAAATTCTGTAAAGAAAAAAATGTTCTTTACTGATGCCAAATGCATTACAACAAAAAAATGTTTGCAAACCTTTTCGAAGTTATGTTGATGTCCAGTGAAGATCTTGGTGCACCGTTCTCCAGTGGCAAAAGGTCTGACATCCCAAACCCTCAAAGTATTGTCCATGGCATTGGTCAAGACAAAGGAACCACAAGGAGACAATGCCATTCCAGTGACTGTATCATTATGTCCAGTCATCTCCAGAATTGGTTTTTCAGGCTTTCGCGTGTCCCAAACTTTCAAAGAATTGTCGATTCCAGCACTGATAACTTGATCGCTATTGTCGCCGAAAGAGACAGCAGTCACTTGATAAATTGCATTCATGTTCACCACGGATGATCTGTATCGTTGATCCCAAACACGAACTGTACAATCATCTGAACCTGAGACAATCAGGGGTGGACCCCGACGAGCGGGATGGCAGGAGTTGACGTACAACGTGTGTCCTTTCAGCCTTTTGATTCTCTGACATGTTTGAGAATCGAATACACCAACGGTTTTGTCTGTTGAGGCTGTGTAAAAATGACGTCCATCGTCATTGTAGACCAACTGAATGATTGCTCCAGCATGAGCAGAATTAATGACGGCGTAATTCTCGCATTCTCCATACACATTCCACATATCTGAATTGCAAAAAAAATCCGTCAAATAAAAAGGCTAACGAAAATATATTGAAAATGTCTTACAGATTTGTCTATCGAAGCCGGCAGAAGCAATGACGTTGCCTTCCGGATGAAACTTTGCTGTGTAGATTTCACCTTGATGACCTGTCAAAAGCATGATCGGAGCATCCATGTTTGAAGTTCGCGCTGGTCCCTAAAAAAGACATAATTATCTTAGAAATAGAAGCTTGCGTGGTCTTTCGGCAAAGCTCCTTTTGTAAAAGCCAATTCGATACTCAATAAGAGATCGGTGATCAAGACTTACCGATTGGACCAGGGCTTTGCTTTTGTCTGTAACTTCAACCAATTCATTTCGAGGCTTTTTTGCAAGCACTAAAGCTGTAGAATCCGAAGATTCTAGCGGCCTTTTCAACTCCGGCATTTTGTTTTTGAACGTTTCGACTCAGCTTTTTCAGCAACTTCAAAACAAAAACATCGGCGAAGGTCGACTGTAAAATACTTAGCAGAGTACAACCTGATAAATCTGGGTTAACATTTCGAAATGAATTTCACGAATTCATATTTGTCTGCAGATCCTTTTTTACATTTTCTAATATTTGTCTTCATTTTCGTATCGACATTTTTTGCACGTTTGGCTCGTTACTGAAAAGAGAATGCTATATGACTTCTTTAAATCTTTTCTGTGTAACGCCCCATAATAGATAAAAACAAACCCCAAAAAATTTGACAAGAGATAGCTTTCACTTTTTTGGCTTCAATTCAAAAATTGTCGGTCTTTCCACGAGTCTTTCTATTTCGAGAAAGATCCAGAAGGGTTTTTCTTGGCCTCCTAAGGTCGAAAAGATTCTATAACCTTCTCAGTCTTTTTGAATCATTTGTCGTATCATGACAGCTTCCAAAACCATGGAGAAGGACAATAAAGAAGCTTTAAGTTTGAAAGAAGCTGGAAATCAATGTTACAAGGAAGATGACAGTTCTGGAGCCTTGGAGAATTACACCAAAGCCATTGAAATATGTGAGGAAACCAATGATGAGAAACTGATGGCCACATGCTTGAAAAATCGCGCTGCGGTTTTTCTTAAAGATGAAGATTACGAATCTGTCATCAGTGATTGCACCAGAGCATTGGAGATTGTGCCAAACGATCCCAAAACTTTATTCAGGTACACCTATTGAAAACATTTTTTCGGTTTTTCTTACAAAAAAAATCATGAAAAATTCGTCAAACTTTGTTTACATTCAAGCTACACAGCGCAGAACTCCTTTCATTTTGACGAAATTTTTCACAGAAAATTCAATAATTTCCAAATATTATTTTTTGACAGGAGGTGTCAAGCATATGAGTCTCTAAATCAAGTGGATTCTGCTTACAAAGATGCCAGAGAAGTTCATCGAGTTGACCCTAAAAACAACGCAATTGAGCCTGTCCTTGTCAGACTCCATAAAGCTGTTAGCGAAAAGGTACATCATAATCCTCTTTAGTTGTTTTTTGTGCAAATAATCTTATTTCCCGAGAGGAGTTTTTGGTCGTTGTCCCAACTTTTTGTGGTTTCAAAAATGATCCTATTTTTCGCTTCAGTTGACGGAGTTGTCTCAAACCTCTACCAAGGTGAAGAACATGTTTGAATTGGTCTTCGATGTGGGCAATGACAAGGAGAAGCGGGAGAAAGGTGCTGACAATTTAGTGGTTCTAGCCCGCGAAAAAAGTGGGGCAGAAATGCTGCACAAGGAAGGTGCGATTGAGAGAATTGCTCGATTGATGAAAGTTGAACAAAACGTCAACATTCGCTTGTCACTGATCCGGAGTATTGGTGAGATGTGCAAAAAGTCTCAGGAAATTGCTAAAAGCGTGCTCAAGGAATGCGGCATTCCCTTTTTCCTCGACATTTTGAACTCGAGCAATGAAGAAGTAGTCAACGCCAGCAGCTACATCATTCAGGTATATAAGAAACCATCAAAATATGGATCCAAAAATGGTATACCATATGCAGGTTTTCTTTTCTCTGAGGCTTCCAAAAAAAAAGTGCACAAAGTCTCCTCACTCGTCAATAAGTCGATACATTTCACACACTGCATAAACTTTGTGCAAAACTTGAGATTTTTTTTTGCTGCTGCTTTTCGTATACAGAATGTCCCAACAAGTTCTGGATATGGAAATCTTTTTAAAGAAATTTTGAATTTTGAAATTGAATGGTCAAAAAGTTCGTCAAATTGAAGGGAGATCTCACAAAATTTCACGAATTTTTCGTCATTTGTGATTTTGTAAGATTTCCAAAACTTGTTGGGACACCCTGTATGTATATCTTCTTCTGAGAAGACTTGGACACACTGTTCGAAATCTTCATTTTTTGTCCAAAAATTCAACTTTGATTTCCCGAGAAAATTGTCGATTTTTTTGGGGTGAAAAACTCGTGAAAATGTTGTGGTTTTGGACTTTTTA
>LT727929.1:250253-260515 GCA_900157175.1 Oithona nana | reverse complement strand
TGAACATTTTGAAATTTTTTAACATTTTGAACGTTTTGAACATTTTCAACGTTTTTGTTTGAAAACGAGCGAAATATGACGAGGATCGAGCGAAGCTTTGGCAGAGTGTCGGGGGTGTCGGGGAGGTGTGTTGGGGAGTGTCAGGGAGGTTGTTGGGGATGGGATGATGTTGTGGGAGGAGGGCTGGAGGCCGTCAACTCGCTCTGCTTTATTATCCAGATACCTTGGTAAATCCGGACACTTGCCTAGGTAACTACGATGTTATGCTTATGAGATAGTAGAGTAGAAGGAGGGAAAATTAGGTCCAGAGCTCAGAGTGGAGAGTGGTCTCCTCGCTAACTTTTGCGCGCAATAATTCAATTAAAGTCACGAAACCTTTGGCAACAGAGGTGTTTTTATAGAACTTTTTGCCCGTATTTACATGTAGTACAAATAGGATATTTCGAATTTCTTATTCTTCTTTTCTGGCTGGGTTGAATTATCTTTAAAATCCAGTTTGAATTCTCAGAGGAATGGAATCATGATGATGATTTTCGTTCAAGTCTTTCTTTCGTTCGTCCGTTCGTCCGTCCGTTCGTTCTGTCTCCGTGGGTAGGTTTATTCAGATTTGCCGGCTGGAAACAGAAAAAGTCAAATGAGAAAAAATGCGGAAGCTTTTTAGATAGTTAGGGCCGACGTGGCAGCGATGGAAAAGCGAAAAAAATTCTTAAAGTGACATAGAATTTCAACTTACAAACTTTTCCCAAGCTCTGGCCAAGAACGAAGGATCGAATGGCAATTTGATCGGCAATGTTGACTTGTGGGCGGCTGGAAGCTGGTTGGGCAGCTACAAAAAAGTGAAAATTCGAATGAGACATTTTTGGTGATTTACAATCACTGTGCAACTATTTATCGGGTGTCCCAACAAGTTTTGGATGGAAAAGAAAATCTCGAAAATCTCAAGTTCACGAAAAAAGAAATGTGAATTTTTTTGTAGAAAAATCCGTCAAATTGAAGGGAGGAAATATGTCAATAAACTTTCACGAATTTTTGGTCTTCTCTTATTTTGAGATATTTTTTGCTAAATTCACTATTCAAACTTGTTAGAACATCCTGTAGAAAGCATTCCATTGAGCTTTTCAGGTCATAACAGAGGAAATGCTTCCTTGGTAATTTTTCTGCTTACTTTCGGAAGTGGAAGTTTTGGCCGTGCGTTTTGGCAATGGCAATTGCTCGACTGAGGTGACCTCGCCCATCCTGAAACAATTTCCAAGCGGGGTCAATGTCAGACTTCACATAAAACACACATGGTACAACTCTTAGCAAACGCGAGCGGAGCACATAGATCAGATTACATATGTTTTTCACCATTCTAACATTAGATTCGGGATAATATGGAGTCATCATGATCTCAAAGAGAGGAGAAAAGAATTTGAAGGTATTTCCGTTTTGCTGATAATAACAGGAAATCCGCGGATGTAATCATTCAAGTGACTTACGGTCTTCGTGGAGTTTCCATAGGTTGCTCCATATCTTGCACTTGTCTTTGGAGTGAGTAGTAGTCTTGGTGATGTTGGGGAACGAAGGGGCGGTTAGCGCGACGGGTCATGTTCAATTCTTGATCCAAAACCTGCAAATGTAAAATCTTTGGGTTACCTCAGGTTTCTGGATTATTGGAGCAATGCATGCATGAGATAAGAAAAATAATTGAGTCTTTCCATCAATCCCTCAGATTTTTAAAAATTATTTTCAGTATATATAAAGTATGGAAGAAGTCATCTAAGCATGATGTATTTTAGTAGTTATTGGTGTCTAAAGCACAAAGAATGTATGAAATGGTGATACTCACTAGAGGATTCTGGGAATTTGAATTTTTCCGCACTTTTTCTCTTCTGCTCTTGTCCGACAAAAAGTGCGGGAAAATTCAAATTGATATTCCCCAGACGTCAAATAGAGCGGAAAGTTCAAATTAAGACAGAAAGACAACTGGTTTGTCTAAAGCACAAAGAATGTATGAAATGGTGATACTCACTAGAGGATTCGGGGAATTTGAATTTTCCCGCACTTTTTCTCTTCTGCTCTTGTCCGACAAAAAGTGCGGAATTGATATTCCCCAGACGTCAAATAGAGCGGAAAATTCAAATTGAAATTCCACAAATGTCAAAAAGTGCGGGAAAATTCAAATCGCACGAATCCTGTAGCGAGTTTCACCATTTCATACATTCTTTGTGCTTTAGCTCAGGGTGACTTTTCCAAAAAATTAGTGCTTTTACAACACCATCAATTCCAATCTGCATTCACTTTGTGAATTTGTAGTAAGTTTGGTTCCGTGCATTAGTAACGTAGCTAATACAGTATTCCTGATGTATTCCTTATGTATTGAAGTCCTGTTTTGCTGCTTATAGTCAATTGTAGTATCAAGTCAGTCTTCTGTATTTTAGGTCATTTGTGATATTCCGATTGTTAAATTGTATTGTATTATCCTGTATTATTATTGTCTTACGTTTAAGACATCTACTGTATCTTGGATCACCGTGGAAGATTGACTTCCCAATTCCTAGATGGAATATTTTTGGACATTGTTGGGATAAAAGAAAAGCCAGACTTACGCTAAGTTCGTCATGCGCCATTTCATGGTCCAGGGTAGGAGGTCCCCACATCATGGGAGGAGGTTGCATCATCATACCGGGTTGGGGTCCCATCATGCCCATGTTACCGCCCATGTACATTTCCTGGGCACAAGCGTTCATAAATCGGCGATTACGCATCTTGATTTGACTCAGCTGGTCTTGAGGATACATGGTTCCATAGGGACCAGACATCGGCAACTCGGGGTACCCGTAGGTGGCTGCCGGCGCGGCCAAGCGCTCGTGCGATTGCATGGTTTGCTCAGGCAAACGGCTGGCATACCAAGGATCTTCCATGTTGTTGGGGTTGGGTTCGGGTCGGAATTTTTGCATATCCGCGTCGGAAAATGATCCTTCAAAGTGATTGGGAGCTTGGACAAGTTTGCGTTTCCAATCTTCTCCACCCTAAAAAATTTTTCTTTAACTTCACTTGTTTTTCTTGGATATTTGATCCCTACACAACACAAGCACCTAGTCGGTGCATTTAGAAATAGGTGCCAAAAAGTTATAGTATTCAGTAGTAGTAGAATATTGCTGTCCTGTCACAAAATGAAATCAACCATGAAGGTCGTTAAAACACCAACAAGACTGAAAATGCTTTTCAGATCTAAAAGACTGCGATTCAAAATCAATTTTACAAACAAAAGTAGAGAACATTTCAATCTCAGCACTAAAATACAAACAATCTCAGCAATCAATACAGTGCTGAGAAATGACAACAATGCTCAGCAATTACAAACAATCTCAGCAACCAATACAGTGCTGAGAATTGCCAACAATGCTCAGCAATGAGTAAAAATAGCGCCACCTTGCGGTCAAATGACAAACTAAAGTAAATATTCCCACAAAGTCACTTGTAGTACCTGAATTGGTCGATGATTGCCATAACGTTCTGGCCTGAGGCTTTCTAAGTGAGCATCACATTTGAGACCGGGAGTGTAGCGAAGTGGACGACCGATGGGTCTCTCCATTGCATCGCCGGCCAATTTGGGTTCTCCGAATAGATCGCTTTCGGGATTGGATCGCATTGCCATGATAAAGTCTCCTTGACCCATGGGAACATTGGTTAGAGTTCTGTTCTTGATGGATGCCTTAGGCATATCCTGCAAATATCACATTTTTGAATCCAAATCCCATGGGAACTTCTGGATACTTGGAGGCACAGCAGCTGATTTAATTAGTGATGACTTACCGGTCCTTGTACTGATCTCATGTCCATCTCTGCAGGTCCATAAGCACTGGTCAAGGCGTTGTTGACTTTATACATGACTTGAACTCCGATACTTGAGCAGATCCCTTTCACTCCTAGATTTTACAAGCACTCGTTCTTCTCACATTCACGATTTCGAAGACAATCTCAGCAATGTGAAAGCTCTTGACTCAGGCCTAGCATATGAAGCTTTTGGCAAAGCTTCACTGGATAACTGGAAAGCCGAACAACTTGCCCGACGTACGAAGCTCCACTGTGTCGCTAGCCAAAAATAAAATATCCAAACTTTTAGGAAAGCACCTCGAGTCTTAGTAGTCTTCATGACATCATGGACACTTGCAGTAGCTCAGAAAATATTTTTGATATCTCAATCAAAAGATCAAAAGAATTAGAAAGCCGGAAAGAACTGAACATGATGCCGGTGTACCTTATTTTTTCAGGGTACTTGTCCGAGGGGGCATCAATTGAAGGAAGCTTATTAGAAAGCACTTCCTCAAAGCTTCGCCCTTGAAATTGTTTATGAGACTACTGCAGGCTTCGTAAGCAATTTAGGATGGATTGCGAGCAAGTTGAGGAGAGAGTCCTAGATTTTTTGCTTGGCAAAATGTCCTCATTTCCTCAATTTCTTCCTGCTGGAACAGTCAAGCTGACTTCATTGTACTGACAAGTACTGGAATGTTGTCAAATGTTGTCTTGCACCTAAAGCTTTGCATACTTTCAAGTCAAGTTGAATTTTAGATTATCCTATGAATTTTCTTGGCTTGACATAAGTAGAACAAGAACATTGTTCACTTTTTCGGTACAATAAAACGTTGTTCTACTTTTCCATACTTCCCCTTTTCAATTGTGAACTACTTGATATCGCGTCTGGAAAACGAACTATTTAGTTGCATTAGGTCGGCAAAACGTTTGTGTAAAGGTAGAACCGCGGGTAGTCTTCAAATTAAGCGTAATTCTATCTTCACGTGCGCTTTTGTTTCCCTCCACATTCTTGAAGAAGAAGAAACAGCAGGAGAGAGTACAGAGAAGAGCTTCATCATTGACTTATGGAGGTTGACGTCTCGCTCCGTTACATCAACTTCTGACAACATGTATCCATTCTACTATTTATTTAGGCAGTAGATTTTTTCGACAAAAGTCTCGTTCAAGAGCGCAATGTTTTTCCTACAGGTAGGAGAAACCTCGATTTCTAAGCTGGACGGCATCGTCCGTTTGTTGGGCTTTCTAACTTCTAAGTAATTGAAATCATTGTTTGTATGTACTAGGACTTCATTTATCAAAATTGTCTAGAATGTTCAATTGTTCATTTAGTAAAAAATAGTGTGACATGTGTGACATAGAGATTTGAGATATGTCTTTTATCACAGCGGAAATGAAATCCTAACTGTCAAACTATAAGCGCGAGCAAAGGTTAACAAGATTGAAAATTTCAATCTACACGTGCGAGCGTTAAAAGTTACAAAATTATTACACTAAACAATATATTTTATAGTTATAAATGGAAAAATGAGACAATTTTGGAAAAATGGGACAATTTTGAAAAAATGGGACAATTTTGAAAAAATGAGAAAATTTTGGAATTGACGTCTCGCTCCGTTACATCAACTTCTGTCTTCTGACAACATGTATCTATTCTACTATTTATTTAGGTAGGCAGTAGATTTTTCGACAAAAGTCTCGTTCAAGAGCGCAATATTTTTCCTACAGGTAGGAGAAACCTCGATTTCTAAGCTAGACGGCATTGTCCGTTGGGCTTTCTAACTGCTACTTAGACAAAGAAGAGGCAAAATTGAAATCATTGTTTGTATGTACTAGGACTTTATTTATCAAAATTGTCAAAAATGTTCAATTGTTCATTTGTGACAAAGAGATTAAGAGATCTATATCACCGGATGTACGTACCTTATCATCAATCCTAACTGTAGGAAACTTTTATCTTGTAGTTCAACTAAAGCACATATAATATAACTTATGTTGCTTTACGCCAGAATTATCGTCCAAATTAATTTCCAAATCAGCCAAAACACCAGGAATTGGTATGACATCCCTTACTTTGCTATTTATACATGTCATTTGAAAGGGAAAAGACAATGCCCTACCAATTTCTATCATTTTGGCTGATTTGGAAATTAATTTGGACGAGGAATTATGGCGGAAAGCAACATAAGTTATTTGTATTATATGTGCTTTAACTGTCAAAAACTTTTAGCTTTATTTTAGTTCAACTTGTTGAAATCGACTAGAATCATCGGGAAATTTCGATGCACCGGATGTACGTATGTGATTATCAATTATAAATGTCAACTTGTTGGATTCATCTAGAGTTTTCATTGTTAAGATAAGCGTCAAGCAAGTCACAACTAAAGAGCCATGAATCCAGAACCTGTTGATTTCAAGCCTATTGAGATTGCCGATCTCAAGAAACAAGACTACCAACAGATCAAAAAGAAGTAGGTTATCCTTTTTCCTTTTTTGTTTCTAAAGTAAACATATTTTAAAACAGATTATTTTTCATTTAGATTGGAGAAGGACCATGAAACATTTGAGGACCCTTTGTTTCCTAAGTCCTTGACCTCCATTGGTCAGACTTATGAATCCCCTGAACTGAAGAATGTCAAGTGGATCAGAGCAAAGGACATTGCCCAGAAGGTGGACAAGAAACCCCTGCTGTTCAAAAATGGACCCAAACGATGTGATATCAACCAAGGATCATTGGGAGACTGCTGGTTTCTGGCCACACTGGCCAACCTTCCCGCCCAGGTACGATTGTTTGAGAAGGTGGTACCGACCGACCAACCATTGGATATGGATAAGAACCCGGGGATCTTCCATTTCAAATTCTGGCAGTACGGAGAATGGGTGGATGTGGTGGTGGATGACTACTTGCCCACTCTCAAGGACCAACCCTGTTTCTTGAAGTCAGACACTCCAAATGAATTTTGGCCAGCCATGATTGAAAAGGCTTATGCCAAACTCTATGGAAACTACACTTTCGCCCTCGATGGCGGATTAATTGGAAGCTCCATGGAAGATCTGACAGGGGGACTGGCAGAGTCCTACATGAACCAGAAGTCTCCAGCACCCTTCAACATCTTGTTGAGAGCCTACCAAACCGGTTCCATGATGGGAGCCTCCATCTGGGGTAGAGCAGGGGAAACAAGGGAAGAAATCTTGGAGACTGGCTTGGCCAGTGGCCATGCCTACTCCATCACCAAGGTGGTAGAATTTGAAGCTGGGGGCAAGACCATTCAACTGGTTCGAGTTCGTAATCCCTGGGGAAACCATGTTGAATGGAAAGGAGCTTGGTCGGACCAGTCGGCTGAATGGGGCTCTATGTCCGAGGCTGAAAAGTTTAAAATTGGATTGCGTCAGGAGGAGGATGGAGAATTCTTCATGACCTATGAAGATTTCAAGAAGAACTTTGATGCCATTGACATTTGTCATGTGGCAAGGAGCTCCTTTGATCAAGATAGCATTGGTTGGCACAAAGAGGAAGTCCATGGCTCATGGAAGAAAGGAACTGAAATCCTCAGTGAGAACCCCCAATATTTGGTGGATTTGAAGGACTCTAAGGTTGATTCCGACAACCTCTGCACCTTCATGATTTCACTCATCCAAAAGGGTGGAAGAAGGAAGAGAGCAGATGGACATGGCTTCGAAACCGCCTTTGATCCCATTGGTAAGAACCATTGATAATTCTGTGTTTACAAGTAATAAAGGATTTGAATATAACAGGATTGGCAATGCTCCCGGTGGACAAGGATGCCAAACTACCCTTGAGTGAAACGTTGATCTATGAAGCGATTGACAAAGACCAGGCCAGGATTTCATCCCCTGTACCCTTCCGTGCCAATACCATGAGGTTTGAGGTGCCCCCAGGAAAGTATATTGTCCTACCCTTCACCGTTGAATCCAACCAAGACCTCAAGTTCATGTTGAGATTGTTTTCCGAAATGCCTGCCAACCTCAAATTGGTCGATTGATTTCTTTTTCTTCAAGAACTGAAATTATAGCTTTACACAGCTTTGCATTGAAATAAAACTTTTGGCATCAAAATTCATATGTAAAAGATTTATGTCACCAATCCCACCTGGGGGTCTCAGCCGTCTCAAGTTTTCTTCCCCCTTTCTGTAGCTTCTCCAGCTCCATGATGTCGCCGCTATCTTTTGACACATTCTTTGGAAAGAGCTTTGACGTTTGGCGACTACTTTTACCTTTTAAAAGAATCTTTTCCAATTTGGGAGAGGAGAAGAGAGAGACTTTTAATGAATTCCAGATAAGTTGGACAGGCAAGCAAGCAGGCAAGCTTAACTCTTCCCACGCCTCTAATTTGCCAAAGTTCCCAAGAAAAAAATTTCCAATTAGCACGTCTTGAGTTTACACCGTTGTAAACTCTCCAAATGTGCATCAGTAAGAAAAATGCAATTTTTCAAAAAGTTTATTTGCGTGTCCCATGGAAGTGGAAAATCATTTCAGCTCAGATTACAACTCTGCGCTTCTCGATTATCATTTCACACAATTCGAAAAGTCAAATTTTTGTCCAAAAATTCAACATTTTCACGAGTTTTTAACCCGAATTTTTTTTTTTTGACAATATTTCTCGTGAAATCAAAGTTGTCAACAGCAAAAAAGTCCAAAACCACAACATTTTCACAAGTTTTTCATCCAAATTTTTTTTGACAATTTTTCTCGTGAAATCAAAGTTGTCAACAGCTAAAAAGTCCAAAACCACAACATTTTCACGAGTTTTTCACCCAAAAAAAATCGACAATTTTCTCGGGAAATCAAAGTTGAATTTTTAGACAAAAAATGAAGATTTCGAACAGTGTGCATTTAAAGGATGACTGAACAACAAAATACAATAAAAAGAAAGCATCTCTGCTCTAAAGACTAGCGGCATGGGCCGGTGAAGGATATCCATTAGCGTGAACATGGTGGTGATGATGATGGTGATGACTCAAAGCGTTAAAGTGACCTTGGGACTGCAAGTACATGTAATAATTTAAGTTGTGTTGCTCTTGTTGATTAGAATGAGGACCCAGTTGATTGTTCTGATTATTGAGGTGTTCTTGCGTGGCTCCTCCGTGACCGCCGCCAACGTGATGGTCAAGTTGGTGTGGAGCTTGAGGCTGCTGTTGTTGTTGGGGGTGAGGTTGACCATTGACAGGTGGCGGCGGAGGAGGCGTGTTACAGTAAGACATGAACAAGTCGGACATGTTGCAGTTGGTCCAATTTTTGAAAGTCGAGGTGGAAATCGGGGTGGTAGTGGAGGTGGAGGAGGTGGAACTCATGGCAGGCACCGGCGGAGTCGTCGTGGAAGGAGCCGATGAGGTGGAGGCCGTAGGTGAAGGTGTAATGGCTTTGAGCTTGACCTCCAAATTGTTATCACTCTCAGTCTTCAAATTTTGACCGCTACTTTGACCGCGAGAGGTTGAGCTGCTGCTGTTGTTGTTATTGTTGTTAGCGGCCACTGCGGCGGCGGCCGCTGCGGCCGCGGTCAAGTTGTAGGAATAATTTTGATACAGGCCATTGTAAACGGACTGGCTGGTAGGCGGGCTGGAGGCGGCCGCCGATACAGCCGCCGGCGCCGATTGACCGGCCGATGACTGATGTTTTGAGCTATAGTGCGTTTGGCCGGTCAAGTGAGCTAGTGTTCCGATTTTGTTGCGCAAAATCCGCGAGATGGAGCTTACGGAAGGGACATTGTACTTGTCGCAGATTCCATCACTCAACAACTTGTCTCTGATTTCCCAAGCGAAAATTCCCGGATCTTTCTGCTTGAGTTCGCGGATATAATTGACAACTTTGGGGGTGGTGACCCGGGGTTTGGAACCACCGATAGCTCCCGGTAAAATTGACCCCGTCTCGTTATAGCGGGCCAGTATTTTGGAGACACAACCGTGGCTGACCCGAAGTTGGCGGCTGATGTCACAGGGACGAATTCCCAGTTGAGCCAATTCGATGATTCGCACTCGAATGTGATTGGGCAGGGGACGACCGTTGACAAAAACTCCTCCCAATTGATTGACTTCGCCATATTGGGAGATTTGGCCCGGATCTGCAATTTAATATTTTCCATTTAATGAAACGAAGGTTACATGCACCCCTACTCTACCCTACTCATAACTACAAGGGCCAGAATTACTGTAGTAAAGATGACTGTTTCGGCTGCTCAAATTACATGAAGTGCACTGCTTCTTCCTCTAGTATATGGAACTGCGGCTTCAGCTTTAGAGCAGTTAAAAAATTGCCGACGTTCCTGTTGCCTGCAATGTAAGCCATCTGCTAACTCTAACTCTGATTTCCATCCCTCCTCCTACGCCAACAACAAAGATGATGACAACAACACGTACTCTAGAGTATCTAATAACCGTACTTAAGGCTAAATCAAAAGGAGTCATTCCATTCACATGTTGAGCATTCAAATTGATACTAAAAGTCTTGAA
>LT727929.1:234092-249338 GCA_900157175.1 Oithona nana | reverse complement strand
TTTTGAGTGGACAAAAGTTAATGAAAAATGGCCATTTTGGCGAGTTTTTGAAAACCTGAAGCTTGCGGTCAAACAGTGTTACCAGACAGGTCTTAATAGGACAAAAATTGGTGGAAAATGCTAAAATTCAAAAAATTCAAATGCGACATTTTGAGTAATTTTCAAACAATGTGCCGCTGCTGCTTGACTGTCAATTTAGTTGACAGCGACTTATTCGCGAACAGTGGTCTCTTGATGATCTTTTTGAGTCTGTTTTTTCTCGCCTAGCTAAGTTGGCCATGACCGCAAGTTGGCCAGAAAACTGCTCTTTGAGTCAATTGGAAAAAGCCGACGTCAACTTTAAAGAAGGAAGCTTTATCACCGCTGAAGCCGCAACTATGCAAACTTCATTCCCTAGGGACCGACGTAGTCGTGGTAAAAGTGAATTTCTCTTGAAAAGTGTGGACCACCCCAGACATCTGATGAGGACAGTGCACTAACTGTGTGATCTGGACTTTGTTTCTCAGGAGTATTTTATTCCTCAACATTCCGCTGCTTCTACTTTACTTTACTTTCTTACTTATGTAATGCTTGCGCCAGAATTAATTAGACACTTGACTTGGCGTCCTCGTCAATCTTCATAAAGTACGAAATACAGACAATACGCAAGAGCCTATGCCTGATATTCGTGGAATCTGAGAATTGCAATTCGGACTGAAAAGGATTTTCGCTACTCTTTTTCTCTTGTTTATCTAATCCTTCTGGCTTTCATTTATACGTCTCCGATTTCGCGAAACTATTTTTGACC
The DNA here is from genome assembly GCA_900157175.1 of Oithona nana. Taxonomy (NCBI): domain Eukaryota; kingdom Metazoa; phylum Arthropoda; class Copepoda; order Cyclopoida; family Oithonidae; genus Oithona; species Oithona nana. The sequence continues at coordinate 248,551 of LT727929.1, read as the reverse complement.
TATTTATGAGCGAAGCGAGGGAAGCGAGGAACAACCGGAGGCCTTGCATAGGTATTAAAGCACAGATAATGTAAGAAATGGTGATACTAACTATCAAAATTTGGGGGTAATTTGAATTTTCCGCACTTTTTTTGTCTTTTGTTTGTCAGTCATACTGAAAAATTGGAAAGAATTTGGCATAGACATAAAAGCCCAAAACAATCAAGGCCAAACTGCACTTGACCTGATCAATCATCGTAAACATGGAGAATGGCCTCAAATTAAGAAATTGTTCGAAAAGGAATATTCCCAGATTGACGTCACAGAACCTGTTTTTGATCGCGAGCATGCTATGGCGCTCCGCGGTCCTAGAAGTCGACAAGTTGTTTGTTGCCAACTTTTGTAAAAATTGTGAATTTCACCATCTTGGATTAAAGTCAGAAAAAAAAAACTTCTAGGGCCGCAAGGCCTAGCATACTTGCGGTCAGCACTGAAATTCATTTTCAGTCTTGTTTGTGATTAATAGTGGAATTTTCGTGTTTTTGTTATTCTTCGTGATTTTTTTTATGTTATTTTTTTATGTCTTTTAATTGTGATTTTTGAGATAAAAACATTTATTTTCAAATTAGTTTCCTGCATTTGGTCACTTGACAAATTAAATAAAACATGGACAAGTCAACTGAGTTTTTTTGTGAATCCGGAATCCATATTTTGAATCTTCGATATTGTCATACCATGCTCACAAGCGATTTGTTATGATTTCTGTTGAGCGTGTCTCAGCTCAGGCTAGCAGCACAGAACTCTCAGAATCCAGGACTCTCAGCCACCTTTGGTAAAAAACGACCCCCAAAAGCGCAACGTTTTTTATCACTGGGGTGCCTGGGGTACGCCCATTGCACTGACTCAGCTGACGTCACAATCATAACAAATCGCTTCTGAGCATACCCTGGATATTGTCTATGGTGGGTTTTGGGTCAAATTCTTGATTTAGATTTGTCTTTAATGGCAAAGATAATCGAGGAAGATCCACGAGGACTAAAATTAGGGTCTGCTCAGCTGTGACGTAGCTGTGACGTATATACTTTCCCGAGAGTCCCTAGAGCTCGTTGACCAATCAGAGCGCTTGAATATTTAGTGCAGCCTGCTGGTGATGCTGCCGACTCTCGAGAAGGCCGGCGCGCCTTTGCAGGTGTGTCAGCTTTTCTGGGCAGAGAACAGTCCTCGTGGATCTTCCTCGATTATCTTTGGCTAGACATCATTAATCATAATGATTTAGAGCACGTGAGCCCGTCAACATAAATCTATCAAAAAGGGGAAGTTTCTCCTTTGTATCATCAGCATTTTTGAGAGTTTTCAAGCAGGCAGTTGCGGGGGCCGGGGGCGGCTTTGGCAAAGAGTCGAAGAAATATCTGGGACTGATATTGATGAATGACATGAGACTCCAGATGTGAATCCGCAGCCGAAGAAGCAAAGCTTCCTCTTGCGCTGCTGCTCCTCAAGTACTTGAAACATGTGTTTCAAGTTACCACAAAAATGATCTAGGGTGGGCAAAGATAAACGTTTGCTCATTTCGCCTGGAATTTTCGCCAATAATCGGCTACTTTGGGAAATATGCTTGTCAAGTACAATTTGACGAAAAAAAAAATGAATTGACCAATAATTTTGTTCTAAGCTTAGATTTCTAATGTCAAAATGTTGAGATGTGAAAGGGGATGCACAGTTGACACACCTTTCCAAATTTCTTTTTTCTCTTTGCAAGATTTTTGTGATCTGAGGCGCCATTTGTCACTAATCAGTAACGAGAAAATGTCAAATCTTACCTCAAAGGCGACACTTTTGAAATATCGGCTTCTTTGTCCTCCCCGGCTTTTGTGTGATAAAATAGCCGTGAATTTTGAACACCGAGAAGCTTCATTTCACGTATTTCACTTATTTCTTCTAACTTCTAAAAGCTGAGTCTAAATCATTTTTTACCAGATGTTAATTAAACAAAATGGCCAAAAGGAAAATTACCAAACCGAAAACAATTTAAATAACATTTTTGGTACTACTTTCCTTCAACTTGAGGACCGAAAATAAAGATATTAAAAAATAAAATTGGGCTCAAACTGGATCAAACCCATTGCAATTAATTGAAGTTAATCTTGTTTATTTTATCCAATGTTTGCCTGGCAACACTGGTTTGTTTTGGTTAGCTAAACTGAGGGCAGAGGCGCTCTACAGTAGTACTTTCAATTCTCAATTCTAAAACAATTTTCGTCACTGGTCAACTTTAGTAAAAATTCAAGATTTTTGTTGGCCAAGCACCCCGAAATATTTGGTGGAAAAATGTTGACAGTTTTAGAGCCTTTTTGTCCTCTCAATTCAAGGTAAGAAAGCTAAGATTTACACCATAAAATTGAAATTCTTATTTCTAGGCCAAAGCTAACTTGAATTGTTTAGTTTCAGTTGGCAAATGAATTTGCTTGCAATTTTTGATGGTAAGTGTAATAAGGTAGGAGTCCTTGTGTCTACTAAAGGGTCGATTGTGTCTTAATAAGCGGAACTTCCAAGCTCGTTCTCATTTATGCATGAAGGGGGTCAAAATTAATGAAGCCTGAGCTGTGTTCCATTCCGGTCAAAAAAGCGTGAAAATTTCTTTCTTACCCATCGTAGGAGCTGGAGAAGTGAAGGAAAAACCGTTCTTTAAGACTGAGTAATTCAAATTGTGCTTGACGGCATCACTGGATGCACTTGACTGGCAATCAAGCAGTGGAAGCTCTGATTTATTTTTAACAGAACGAAGACGAGGACGACAACGGGGCGACAAGGCACAGAAGGCGGGTCTTCGCTTCCACCGTTCAGCCAATGCGCGATGGCTTCGAAGCGAGGTGACCCGTTCAACTTTGCAACTCGCCCAAACTTCGCTCCTACTAAGATCCACGCAACAACGCTCTTTGACTATTGAAAAGAAAGCTCAAAAGTAGCTGCTGATGCTAAGAAACCCACGAGCACTCCCCCACATTGCACGGCTTTGAAGTTTTACCTACTACTCTTAGCAAGAGATGGCTTATCAAGTTTTATGACTTCCACTCTTCAAGCACTTTTGAATTACTTACATATTGCAGATTTTAACCCTCCTTAAAGATTTTTCTGCATTTCTTTATAGACTAAAGAAAACAATATATACAGTAGAATCCCGATTTAGTAAAGCAACTGCTGCTGACCAATTTGTTATAGTTATGTAGTAAAAAGCAGTTGATTTAGTGAAGAATCTTGAGTTTTACCTGTTGACCATAAACTTTACTAAATCGGAAGTCTACTGTAAAGGAAGTGGTGATTTTTTTTTTTTGCTCTTTGGGAACTTTGGGAAATTAGCGATGGAGCTCGGTAAATATGATGCATAGTAAAGTTATAGTGGAGCTCTTAAAAATTTTCACTTTATCGAGAGTCGACTGTATTTACTTTTAGTGGTCGAAAGAATCGAAAAAGTAAGCAACTTCGTTATTGAAGTTTTACAGAATAGGAGAGAAAGCCTCTAGATATGTAATTAACGATGGATTTCTCTATGTGTCATTAAAGTAGTTTTGCATTAGTGAGGTTCATTTAGTGACAGTATGCATTGAGGAACGAGATGACCTGAAATCTGACATTCACCGTCAATTTGAGGATTTTCACTATTTCTACGAAGGACAAATAAGAATTTTTGTTGCTTTCTGTAATTGTGAAAGACTGTTGAAAACCTTCGTTGAAATGAGTAGAATTTAAGAGATGTTTTCAGCCAAAGTAGTCGTCGTCCCCAATGCTATTGCAATGCACAATGTCCACATTTCCCAACAACATTTTTTTGTCTAATTTCGTAGTTTTGTGTGTTGTGCAAAGCAATAAGATTGATGGTAATTCAGAGGAGCAAAGAAATCCGGAGAATTTAGACAGCAAGAAATATTGTCCTTTCACAACTTCTAAGGACGCCAAATCCCAATAAAAATGTCTGAAAATCTCAATTTCAAGACACATTTCGACTTGGCAATTTTCAATCTATCATCAGGGCAGTAGGCAAGGCGGCAGCACCGGCAGCAGGCAGTAGCTAACAAATGAGGGTGTCATATGTCATTGGTGCGAGAAGGCTATGCTGGCAACCTTCCTTCCTTCCATTCCATTAAAAATGCACTGTTATGGATCACAGTGGGCATAAATCACTCAAAACCTGTCTGTCTGTGCGGGATGTAAATGATACTTTCCTACATCGGAAAAGGATGTCATCGAGGAAGTTTTTTTCCTGCTCAGGCAAAAGTGTTTCCAACCCCCTTGGGTCTATATTACAGCCCTCGCTTCGCTCGGGATGTAAAGGCCGACCCTCGTGGGGTTTAAGACCGCCCTTGGAAACACCTTTCCCTGAGCAGCAAAAAACTTCCTCGGTGACATCCTTTTCCGATGTAGGAAAGTAGCATTGCTTTCGTTGGTAGAGAAAAATAAAGTATTTTTGCTTAGTGTGTCGAGGCTAAAAATGACATGGGTGGTCACGGGTAGATGCCAAAAAAGTGCAATTTTTTATTAGCGTTGTGTGCAAACGATCTCGTAAATTCCGTTTATATTTCATGCCTTTTTTCCCCAGCACTCAGTCCAGTTTTACAAAATAGCCATTTTGTAGCTGCAACGATGCTGATGCTGTTTTCTCCTTCTTTTTGAATGGACTTTAACCGATTGCTTTCGATACGCTTCTCTTCATTCGGAAAAAGGGAAGGCGGGGTTCACTACTGATGCTCCTGATGAACGTTTCAAAATGTGGCTTGGCCTTTTTTTTTTAAACTTCGTTTCTATTCAAAAATGATGCAGTTTGAAATCCTCCTCGAATAACATCTCTCTTTTTCTACTGCTGTCTCTCAAACGAAGTCTTCGTGCTGCTCTAGCTTTCATTTCGTTTCAATTAGAGTATTCATTAGGGTCAAATACCACTTGGGATGGCCATGATGGGTGGGGACAAGACAAGAGTCAAGAAGGAAGGCGAAGGAGGGAAAAAGTCGTCGTAATTTAAGAATTTTCTTAGGAAAAATACTGTCGCTAGCCATCATTGTATTTTGAGCCACATTATTCAAGGCACGAAAATGGAGATTAGACGTCCATAGAATGGAGACACACGCTTCGCTCGACAGTTGAAAACGTTTGTTGCTCTCGCGTTTGTTCAACAGCTGTAAGCGTGCTCACCAGCGCGATAATCTGAGCCAGTCTGTTTATAAAACTGTAATAGATAAGATGGAGCAAATTATTTCTAACCCCGCTTTTGACCACATTTCGGAAACATTTGTCCAATATTTAGACTACCAAAGTCTCAAATCTCTTGAAGTTGTGTCGCAAGATTTCAATTCTTTTGTTAATACCAGCAAAACCATTTGGTTTAATCAACTGAAAAGTGTTCAAAAAATGTTTCAAGATGAAACTTTGACCCAAATGAGTTTTCAGCTAGAAAATTTCGAGATCCAAAGGACCAAAAAATTCATTGAATTGGTCCAAAATTGTGCTGAAAATACTGGAAATTCGATGCTTGAATTCCAAGATTTGTGTGATTTTTGTGAAACTCAAAGTGATTTCCAAAGTCTGGAATTTTTACTAGAACTCTTGCAAAGCATCAATTACGATGATGCATTTTGGATCGCTTGTGAATACGAGCGCATTGAGTTTGCCCGATCCATGAACATCCAAAGTATTGATATCAATAAGACTACTGAAGATGGAATGACTCCATTAATGTTGGCTTGCGCAGAAGGACTTGCCAAAAGTGCGGAATTCTTATTAGGTTTGCCCGGAATCAAAGTCAATGCCAAAAACGGGGACAACCTAACTGCCTTGGATATCGCAAACCAAAATGGACACTTTGAAATTGTAAATTCGATTGTTTCAGTATTGATGAATGAAGAGATCAAAGTGAATGTTTTTGATTGTATTTCGCCTGGAAATGATTCCAAATCTTTTGTCTTTGATGTTTTGAATGAAATGTAGAAATAAACTTCTTTACTTTTTTGAGTACTAAGCAAATCTATTCCTTCTCTAATCTCTATCAGAATTCCTTTCCCATTAAATGCACCATAAGACCTCATCCGGCAAGGAATGAAGCTTTCCGATCAGAGATTTTACACACCACGAGCGAGAGTCATCATTACTTTGTTTGCCCGGCGGTCCCCAGCTCACTAGCATAAGCTCCTGCCTCCACTGCACTGTGATCCTCTCTTTCAAAGGCCAAATATCCATCGATCAGCCAGCATATGACAAGCTCAGAGCTTCCTTCTCCTGATGGCTCCCCAAAGAAAAGAGACGACACGAGCGACGACGAGTCATGGTGGATCTGATAGCACTCAAGCAAGGCTGATATCAGTCGCTCCTACACCACCTCAACACTACGCTCTTGATCTTGGAGTCCACAATTTAGAAGACTTTTTGTGTGATTTTCAAACGCTGTGTATTTAATAACCGTACAGTATCTATTAAACGTACGTAATGGAATTCAATTTCAATTTCATATGGCTTGCAATACTTCCTTTTTCACATTCTTTCAAAATTAGTCTTAATGTTGAATTTATATTTTTTAATGTTGGCATTTCCACCAATTTTTGACCTATTAAAATGACCTGTCTGGTAACACTGTTTGACCGCCAGCTTGAGGTTTTCAAATACTCGCCAAATTGGACCATTTTTGAATTTTAACTAACTTTTGTCGACTCAAAATGTAAACGTAGCTGGCTTCGCTCGCAATGTTGATGTTAAATGAGACTTTTTCTATGATTTCCAAACACCGTGTTTCTCTGATTGCTTACTAATGAACTGTTTAAACAGACTTTCGTAGTAATGTAGGCAATAATTTATTGCGATTCTTTTCTTTTGTCTTTTTTTTTTTAAATTCCATGTTGTATGAAAAACCGGATCGGATGATCATCATCATCAATATTTTTAAATTGTTTTCTTGTCAGGTGTTCATTCATCATCATCGGTATTCAAGTCGGTATTGAGGCGGGATGTGATCGAAAAAGGGGTGTCGTAAGGCTTCGTCCAGGCTTATGCGTTCCACCGGGTCGTAGGCCAGCATCTTCATGACCAGATCAAATAGCAGGAGGTGATCCTCAGATTCACTCATTCGATATTTCTGAAATGAGAAAAATAAGTTCATTCCCCAAGGGAGTAACGGACAACATCATAATCGATTTTTTGTTAGAGTTTGACCAGATGGGGTTCAAGCAGAAGCTGCTTAAAAGTATTGAATTTCTTCTTGCCTTTAAGCGACTTGCGGTCAAACTTCCATGACATTTATGCTCTCGTTTTGAGGTTTCCTATTGCTCATTTATGACCGGCTGTGGTAGCAGCAACTTACAACGTAACCCAGTGAAGGTCAAGCAGTATAAGCCATTAAAACTTACTTGGAGAACCTTGCAGTTATCTCTGACATATTTTCCGGCGGAGCTGTCTTCGTCCCACACCAAATGATTGCCGTTGAAAAACTTTGTTTTGGTACGTCGAATAAGTCTGAAAGAAAGTCAAATACAACATAATTGGACAATGACAGATCAAAAGGTTATTGTATGTCGGAAAAGTAAGGAACTGATAATCTTCAGTGCCATTTGTGTAGCTACTACTGCATTGTTTGTCATGATTGGCTACTTCACTTTCCTCTCTCCAGAAAAGAAAGAAACTCCAGTAGAAAAACTGGGTGTGGAACTTGGAAAGGTGGGCAACTCTACTATTTGTCCATTTTTGGCCCTAGTGGGACTGGGAGATGGATACTGTGATGACGAGGTCAATACTCCCGAATGCCTCTATGATTCTGGAGATTGCTGCTCCTATTGTGATGATCGAACTTTGTGTCAAGATTGCTTTTGCTACGATTATCGATTGTTCTTCAAGAACCTCATGAGCTTCATCATCGCAATAGTCGTCACTCATAAAGGCAACACCGATGAATGCCTTTAGGATTTGATTTAGGAGTTTGCTGTTCCGGAGAACTTACTTTGGGCAATGGACTCTGCGACAAAAGTTGCAACAGTCACACCTGATGCAACCGGCTGGTTCAGTGCAATTTTGTCCAACCCTTTGCATTTTATTCACTACTTATAAGTTGAAGGTGAACTAGGCGCGATCGATGGACTTTTTCAAGATTACGAGAATGGAGAGAAAAGTGATTTTGATCCACTTGAAGACTGTGTTCTGCTCAACAAGTAAGTACAATACCAACATGTAAAACTTGGAATTTGGATACACTGTCATTGTTGGTAGCCAAACTAGTTGATAGTTACCTTTCTGGAATGGGTCCTAGTATTTTTTCCATCATGGCTAGATGTTCACGATTGTCGTGAGTTTGGAATAGCGTGAATCCGAGGTACAACTCAAACATAATGCATCCTATTGACCAGACATCGCAGGGCTGAGACCATCCGAGTTCTAAAAAGCAATTTAGATTTTGATGAAACTTTTTTCTTAAAACACGGTGTTTGAAAATCACAAAAAAAAGTCTCATTCAACATTGCGAGCGAAGCAAGCTATGTTTACATTTTGAGTGGACTAAAATTAATTAAAAATGCCAAAAATGGTCCATTTTGACGAGTTTTTGAAAACCTGAAGCTTGCGGTCTTGGAAAATGCCAAAATTCAAAAATTCAAATGCGACATTTCGAGTAATTTTCAAACTATGTGTAAAAATGATATTTCATACCTAATATCACTTCTGGAGCTCGATAATGACGGGTTGAGACGACTTTTGAATGATGCTCCCAATCGAATGTAGCCGATCCGAAATCAATGAGTCTGACTTCGGTATTTTTCACTCGCCTTATATCTCGTCTCTTTTTAGGGTTGTAACAGACTTCCCAGTCTGATGAGACAAAGAGAATATTCTCTGGTTTCAAATCTGTATGCGTCAGTTTGCATTCGTGGAGGAATTTGACTGACCAGCATAATTGATAGGTAATGTGACGGACTTGGTCCAAAGTGTACGGATGATAATTGTTCTCTTTCTGTAATGAACAAAAGTTAACAATTTTAGACACTAGAGGGCAAAAGATCAGAATTAGAAAGCACTGGACAGCGCCCCCTATTGGAGACTTACGAGAAAATCGAAAACGCTGAGACCAAGGAGCTCAAATACGAGGCACATGTGACCATAATAATTGAACCAACTGAGCATTTTACCACAAAGCCTGAAAAGTCATAAAATGGATAAGAAAAGTAATAAAAAGTGCAGTGGATCGATCCCTACCTTTTTCCAGCTGGATCTTTTTCTTGGATCTTTTCAAGTACGTTGACTTCTAATTTGGCAGCTTCTCTGTATTTGTCCACGTTTTTGATGACCTTCAAAGCCAATATTTTGTCCCTGAACAAGACAAGTTAACATTTGGAGATGCTAAATGAACAAATGTAAATTCAAGTACACTTACGAGTTCAGCTCTTTGACTTTGACGACTTTGCCAAATGTACCTTCGCCCAACGTTGCCAAGATTTTGACTGAAAAGAATAGAATCGTAAAATGGATTCCGGATCTGGATCAGCAGTGAAAAACTCACATCTTTGACTGTCATGTTCAACTATATCGCCTAATTTGTACGCCAAATGCCCATCACCATCGTCATTTATAGGAGCCACGTTCTGAAAGAATCAATGCAATTTAAAATTATGATTGGAATAAGATTATGCCAAACTAAATATCGTAAAGAGTAGAGAGAGATGCATGTCAAAATCACACGGCAAAATTGGGCTACACAGGTGTTCTGGCAGAGGATAAAGTATCAAAAAAGATGGGTCATGGGGTCAAACATTAGTACCGGCATGGCGGCAGGTGGTGGAGGCCCGGCAGGATGTCCCAAAGTGGCCCCAACGGCTCCAAAAGAAGAGGTGGCGGCTGAAGCTGCCGTGGGTGGATTCCAAGCCAGATTCTTGGCGCTCCAATCATGTTGAATAGGTGCAGGTTGTCCAAAGCTTGTTTGATTGCTTGAATTCCACCAGTCTGTATTTTGTCCCAGTCCCATACCTTGTTGTTGAGCATTGGCAATTATAGAAGCGGCCGTCTCCATCACGTTGTTGTTGCGCCCGCTGCTGCTAGGGGGCGCTCCATGCATGCTGAGCGTTTTTTGTTGCCGATTGAGGGACCGGGTGGGCAGGGATGCTTGGTCCAGGTAGCCTCCAGCATAGGGATTTTGCAAGTAGAGGTTGGACGAGGACTTGGAAGTAGCTAAGTATTTCTGCTGTCGGGGGGCAGCGGATTCGTAGATGGGTTCCGGGTAGGCCGCCGGGTCATACTGAGAGCTCCGCCTAACGGCCGAAGAATATAAATTGGAACTGGAGGCTCCCCCGTATAAGCTATTGTAGGGCTCCCTCTGGTGGGCGGATGATGTATTAGCGGCATAGCGGAGGCTGCTTGAAGAATAGTCTTTCTGCAGACCATAATTTTGTGTGGGTATTTGAGGGGCTGGTACAGGGAGGGGGGCCACGGGGGCTTTCTTCCGGGCGTATTTGGATATCAGGTCGTCGACTTCTTTTCTTCGGTTGAATTCTTTGTCTGCACCATTATTGTCGGAAGGTTCTCGTAAATTTTTGTTGTTGTTGTAGGACGAGGTGGCCAATGTTCCGAATCCTCCATAACGATGCAGTGGGTCGTCTCTCTATAATTTTTTGAAGTGAAGATACATTTAAAAAACAGCAACAAAACCAACATCAAAGAAGCAAAGGTTGGGACTAGGGATTGAACGTAGTTTTAGTGGTATCTTACCCGTATCATTGGCATTTTTAAATGTTATTCTTTTAACACCTGTGCAGCCTTGAATGTTTTCCCCCATTGTTTGGGTGGATGCTCAGTCTCTTTAATGAAACGGCCTAAATTTTTTGCAGGAAACAAGGCCAGCTTCTTAGCCTGCCTTCAAAGTGTTTTTATAAAGACGGAAATGTGAGATTTTGGCAACTGATTGTGCATAAATGGATCGGTAATCAGCAAGTTAGGATAACCTGTCTTTAGACATGGTTATACCTAGATAATGAATGATTTCATTAAAAGACTGATCATGAAAAAGAAATCTACGTAATTTATACACACTGTGGCACGGTGTTTGAAAATTACAGAAAAAGTTTCATTCAACATTGCGAGCGTTTACATTTTGAGTGGACAAAAGTTAATTAAAAATGCCAAAAATGGTCCATTTCATTGCGAGCGAAGCGAGCTACGTTTACATTTTGAGTGGACAAAAGTTAATTTAAGATGCCAAAAATGGTCCATTTTGGCAAGTTTTTGAAAACCTGAAGCTTGCTGTCAAACAGTGTTACCAGACAAGTCAGTTGTAATAGGACAAAAATCGGTGGAAAATGCCAAGATTAACAAATTAAAATGCGACATTTTGAGTAATTTTCAAACAATGTGCACTGGCTAAGTAAACTAATGAGAAAATCCTGAAAAATGTATGTACAATAGATGGGCTTTTAAACTAGAAAGTCATCTTGGGTTTTTAAAGAAAAAGGAACCCACCTGGAAATTCAGGTCCCTTCGTACGAAATCAAAGTTTGAATAACTTTTGGACTTCTGCACAGCACTGCTGGTGGCGCTATGATAGCTGCTGGCCCCCGAGCTACCCGAGGGCGCTTTCCGCAAGGCCGTACTGATGCGATCTTCGTAGGCAGCACTTTGGGCATTATGATTACTATTTTTGGTGTTTCCTGATGAATAATCATTGAGTCTTTTGGAGCTGCTGGAATTATGTTGGGGTAAATAGTAACTTGAATTTGAAGTATTATTGGAATCACTGGGCCTGCTGGAATAAGACACATTGTTGTTGCTTGACACTGCTAAGTTGCTTTTCCGCCAATCATTCTGTGCACTTTTGCCAATTAAATAGGAGTACTTGGGTTGGCGGGGAATGGTGGAGATTCGCAGTTCATCAATCACCGATTCCTGCACCGACCACTGGGGAATGAGGTCAGGGTCTTTTGAAGTGCTTTCTTTGCGCTGCGCGCTTGACCGGCCAAGCAAAAAGTCCTTGATGGCTCCGGCACCCCCATGGGAGCCCCCGGAGGTCTTCCTGGCTGGACTGCCATTGGCCATGGCATAAGTGTCCTTACTGATATTCTGGCTGGACCCGTTGAACTTGTCCAAGAGATTGGTGCAGGAGATGTAGGGGTCGCTGGCCTCCACCTGATCAGGGTTGGATATCAAGGTGAGGCTGGTGTTGGCCCGGCGGTAGGCCTGTTGCTGCCTCCGGGGCCTACCAGGCACCATGTTGGACATCTTGACTCATGCAGTTGCAAGATGTTGTTCGTTTCGAGTCATAGTTATTCGGCTTGTCAACTTGCCAGCAGAACTACTGAGAAAATCACTTTGGATTGCACAGGGCAGCCTCAAACTTTCTAGCCCAAGAGCTTAGGTGCTTTCTAAACTTCGAAGGCAGCTAGGCCGCCAGCTATCGCCAGCATGTAAGTAAGTAAGCTGGCAAGTCTTAGTTTCTTACCCTCGAAAAACCTCTTCGAGGCTAAATGTGTCTCACCCAGCCTGTCAACATGCTCAAGACACACAAATCTGTCAAGGAGAATTCTTTTAAGGAAGTGCAAACAGATTTGGAGGGCCCTCCTTTAACCATCCCCATTTCGATAGAATTCAAAATTCTCGAGATGATTCTGAAATTCTTTGAAAAAATACTTTTTTTCGGTGACTTTCCCTTATTTCAAAAAGATGGTATCTCTGACAATGACATGCTTGAGGAGCATCAGCGGCCTGAAAGAGGGAAAATGTTGATTCAAGTAGCTAAATTAAAGGTCCCAAGGGGACATCTGCTTTTGTTTCAAAAGCGGCGGTCAGAATTTACGAGACACATACGGGCTCTAGGACTGAATTACAGGCATTCCCCCCTCAACAAAAAAGGTGTAGACTACTGAAAGGATAAGTTGTTCATAGAAGACAATGAAATATGGATTTGAACTCATTGAGCCATCTTTGGGTCTGGATATGGTCAAGACATCAATGGTTTGTTTACTTTTGGGTTCCGGTCCAATTAGGCTTTTGAGTCTGACCTAAATCATCACTGAAAGCTGCAAATGATGCTCTCGCACGCCTTGATAGATTCTAACTTTCAAACAGGGTCAAACTTTGAGGAATAAATCTTTCTACTAATACAAAATAAGCTTTTTGATGATGTCATTTTTCGAGAGTGTAGTCATAGGTGAACTAAACCACCAGGTGGCGGTACTGTCTGTAAGCGAGGCTGGTCTGGCGTAGTAGCCGAGTTGGCGGAATTGGCATTAGTAAATCAGGTCGATTAGGTCGATGACGTCACTACTGATCAGCTGATGACTACTCCCTATAAAGGGTATGCAGTGCAGGTACAGCGTTCGGCCCTTCTCTGCACTCTTGTCATAGTTGTAGATTTGAAACGTAGGCGGCCTTGTCACAAAGAGGACAACCCTCGTCTTTGCTCTTGGAGGATTGTTGTGTTCGAGACCGGCTAGCCTAGTTTTTCCAGCTTTCTTGGCCCAAAGTTAAGTCTGCGCGCACTGCAAAGTTAAGATGACAAAACAATTTGCAAACTCTCTTAAATCCTTCATTTCCAGATCCATCATCATTTCCTCTACGATCCAACATCATAGAGGAAATGTAGTATGTATTCCTACCTCAAAATAATGGACTTGTCAAGCCTACAAGACAATTTTTAGGTCTGCAATTCATCACTGACTTGAAAGAAAGTGCAGTTCTATTGAATTTCAAGCCAGAAATGCTTTTCTTTCTCAGATATACATATGCTGGAAAAAGCCTAAACAAAGAATCCTGTTTTTCCATTTATAGCTTATGTCAATGTTTTTGCTCATTACACGAACATTTTCCGAACACTTGATGAAAGTGCATCAGTTGTCGTAAAATCCCATTTTTTTTACAAGTGTCAAAATGAAGAAACCCAAAGAAATTGTCACTAAAACACATTCATGAATTTTCTACTCAAAGAAGAAGAAGAAGCAAAGGTCACTTTTTTAGATTTGTGCAATGCAGAGAGCTTTTAAAATATGTCTTGTGGCATTCCTAAATTCGTTTCCTGTCCTCATCATACTACCCCATGCATCTCTTTCTTCAAAATAATGTGTGTACTAGTAAAAATATGTTCTCTCGTTCTTTTAAATGATGAATCATTACTGGCAAGACTTATTTTCAATGGACTCATGCATGTTGTTAACATTTTTTTGAAAGCTGGCCATATCTTGTTTAGATTGTTTAAAAGAAGCATCACACAGATTCTCAATGTCAAAGTTTATCTTTAATCACCAAACGAAAACTTAAACATTTGTTTTAGAAAGTTGATCCAATATGTCACCAGATGGAGCTACATGGCAATGAATTGGGCAAGTTTTAAAGGGTGGACAAAAGTGGGTAATGTACATAATAACCGTACAACATCATTGAAACGTTCATAATAAAAAAAAAATATTTCATATGGCTTGCAAAGAAGGACAATTTGAAGTTGTTGAACTGATGGTAAATGACCAGTTCAAGACTTTTAG
>LT727929.1:200278-216758 GCA_900157175.1 Oithona nana | reverse complement strand
CAAGATTGATAGCGAAGCGAGCTACGTTCACATTTTGAGTGGACAAAAGATCATCAAAAATGCCAAAAATGGTCCATTTGGCGAGTTTTTGAAAATCTGAAGCTTGCGGTCAAACAGTGTTACCAGACAGGTCAGCTTTAGTAGGACAAAAATTGGTGGAAAATGCCAAAATCAGAAGATTCAAATGAGACATTTTGGGTGATTTTCAAACAATTTGCTTTGAATCAAAATAAAATTTTATTTGTATCTATAGGTAAAATGGATCGCTACGAAGCCGAAGCCTTGCTAGCCGACAAACCCGAAGGCTCCTTTTTATTACGAGATTCAGCCCAAGAAAATTACGTGTTTTCCGTGTCTTTTCGTCGCTACTCGCGGTCATTGCACGCGCGAATAGAAGAGACACAACACAAATTCAGTTTCGATTGTCATGATCCTGGTGTTCACGCCTCGCGGTCTATTCGTGGCCTTTTAGACTACTACAAAGACCCTTTGAGCTGCATGTTTTTCGAACCCATGCTCCTATTTCCCATCCTGAGAAGAAAACCATTTAGTCTCCAAGAATTAGCTCGAACTGTCATTTGCGATAACACAGAATACGAAGGAGTCTCATATTTGCCTATTCCCAAAACACTAAAGACATTTCTAAGGGAATATCACTATAAGCACAAATTCGATTCTAGATCATTAGAGCTCAGTCCTTCAGTTTTGAGTTTGCCTAAAAAAGAAGACATTGAAGATGACTCGGATAATGACAACAATGTAGTGGAAGAAGACCTAACTTTCGACGATGATGAAGCTTGAACGTCGTGACTTCATCGTATTTCCTATAAGCTTTACTTCCAAGATCCGGAATCCGGAATCCGGATCATCATCACTTTTTTGATGTCTTGTCGAATTTTGATGTAACAACATATTCTGTGATTATTCCCTTTTTCCTTGTTTTCGTTCAGAATTCCTCCTGTTTTATGAAATATACAATAAGAAAAATTCGTGAAAATTTGTTTACATTCTACTAAGTGAAGCAGTTCAGATCTTCCTTCAATTTGACGATTTTTTTTAGAATGTTATTCATGAATTTTGCCATCGCTCATCCTGAACTTTAAGCTAAAAATAAAATTAGAAAGCTTCCTGCTAAACTTTGACGTTGTCGGCTCGCTAAGACTACTAAGGTGAATGTGTGTTTAGGTGAAAGCTGCTTCAATAGGCCGGTTGCAGTGACCTAAGAAAGTTACTGCACCTGACGAAGAAGATCAGGAATTTTTTCGCAAAATCAAAATGGAGAGATAAAAACCTGATTCAGCTAAATTGAATCATGGCTGAAGGAGGTGAAGGAGAGCAAGATGACGTCTCATTCTTGCGCACGGTAAATTCTTTTAATTAAAAGAGTCTAAACTGTCATGCACTGAAAAATGCATGATTTTTACTATTATAGGAAGACATGGTGTGTCTTTCGTGCACCGACATTGGAGAACGTGTCTGCTTGTCTGCTGAAGGATTTGGAAATCGACATTGTTTCTTGGAAGGAATTGCTGATAGGGTAACTTTTATCTTTTGCTAAAAATAATTCTTACAATAATTAGGTTGACCAAATAGCTAATATCCAATTTTCTATTCTTACCTTTTATATCCGAATTTCGGCGGCTAAAAATATTCATACTATAATTAGGTACACCAAAATAGGCTAATATTGAATTTTCTAAGTAGTATGTAAGGTACTACTTTTAATTTTTGTATCCTCATTTCGGCGGCTAAAAATAATTCTTACTGTAATTTCGTTTTCTTTCCACTTCAGTTTTTCTGATTTTGAGTTTTGTCCAAGTTTTGACTTTGAGTTGTTCTGAGAATCTCAAATTTTAGTAACTTTTCAGTAATTCAGTGTGACAAGGTAGTGCAAATCTGATCGTCTTCCGCCGGGATTTTGGCTTTTTAAGCAAATTTTTGACCTCTTATTTTAAAAGGATTTCAAAAATACAGAGCCGAAAAACATAAACAATTCTCAGTTTATTTTTTCGGCTATTCCGCGTATTTCGGATTGATTTTTGACGTCCAAACCTAATCTTTCTTTACTCACTTGACATCCAGGATTGTCCACCGGATCTATCCCAATGTGTTTACGTCATCGATCAAGCTCTTTCCGTGCGTGCATTACAAGAGCTCATTACAGCCGGCACCGATGGAGCGGTAATTAAAATCATTTATAAAATCGAGGAAAATTCCTAAGTCAAATTGTATTTTAGAGTTCCGGAATGGGCTCCGGTCACAAGACCTTGTTATACGGCAATGCCATTTTGTTACGACATGCCAACAGTGGAATGTACTTAGCTTGTCTTTCCACCAGCACCAGCAGTGATAAATTGGCCTTTGATGTTGGCCTTCAAGAGCAATCGGAAGGTGAAGCCTGTTGGTGGACCATTCACCCTTCCTCAAAACAAAGATCCGAAGGCGAAAAAGTTCGAGTTGGTGACGATGCCATCTTGGTTTCGGTAGCCACCGAAAGGTATTTGCAAGCCACTAAAGAAGAGGACAAAGCCATTGTCAATGCCTCATTTCATGTCACACACTGGATTATCTCACCTTATGGCACCGGATTGTCACATTTGAAAAACTTTTCTTACGTTTTTGGAGGTGAAGTTGTGCGATTTTTACATGCGGGTGACGAATGTTTGACTGTTCCACCGAATTTTGCCATTGAGAATCCTGAAACCAATATGGTCATTTATGAAGGTGGAAGTTGTCTTTTGCAAGCCAGGTCCTTATGGAGACTTGAATTGGCTCGTATCAAGTGGTCTGGAGGGTACATCACCTGGTACCATCCGTTCCGGATCAAGCATATCACCACCGGATTCTACATGGGCGTTGATGAAAATGCCCAATTGATGTTGCTCAGGAAAGAAGATGCCAATTTGGCCAATTCTTGTTTTTATCTCAGAGCTGAAAAAGATGACAACAAAGTTATTTTAGAAGACAAAGACTTGGAAGTCATTGGATCGCCTTCGGTACAATATGATGATACTGAGGTGATCATCCAACACATTGAGTCTGGATTGTGGTTGTCTTACAAGACATACCAAGTGAAAAAGAAAGGCGTTGGATTGGTGGAAGAAAAGCAAGTGATCTTGCACGAGGAAGGCCGAATGGACGATGCTGTGGCCTTTTCAAGGAGTCAAGATGAAGAGGCCCGAACGGCCCGAGTCATTCGCAAGTGTACCGGATTGTTCAATCAGTTTTTGACTGGCTTGGATAACATGATTCGAGATAAGAGACAGTCTGGATTTTTCCGCATGGTCAACTTGGGCGAGATGGTGGGTTGTCTGGATGATTTGAACACGTATTTTGCTCAACCTGATGAAGATATGAGTCGTGAGGATCGTCAAAAGTTTCTCAAAGCTTTGAGAAACAGACAAGATTTGTTTCAAGAAGAAGGAATTTTGAACTTGATCCTGGAGATGATCGACAAAATGAATGCCATCACAGCCTCCGGAATCCTCTCATCTTTGGCCGGTGAAGAATCCGGACAACAATGGGAAGAAGTCTCAACTTTCCTTTTCCAACTCTTGGCCGCCATCATCCGCGGAAACCACACCAATTGTTCGCAATTTGCTCAAGCCCAACGTTGAAGAATCCGGACAACAATGGGAAGAAGTTTCAACTTTCCTTTTCCAACTCTTGGCCGCCATCATCCGTGGAAACCACACCAATTGTTCGCAATTTGCTCAAGCCCAACGTCTAAATTGGCTTTTTAGCAAATTAGGAGGTGAAGGCGCCGGTATGATGGATGTCCTCTACTGTATCCTCAATGACTCTCCAGAGGCCTTGAATATGATGAAAGAAGAACATATCAAAGTCATCATTTCACTCTTGGAAAAATTCGGACGCGATCCCAAAGTTTTGGACATTCTTTGCAACCTTTGCGTTGGTTCCGGAGTCGCTGTGCGATCATCCCAGAACAACATCACTGATTTCCTGCTTCCTGGAAAAAATTTACTTTTGCACACTTCTGTGGTTGACCACGTGGCAAGGTAAGCAATTTTCAATCTTGTTTCGTAAAATGTCCTATTACACACTACTAGAAAATCTGAAATTGTGTCCAAAAATTCAACTTTCAAAATTTTCAATTTGAATTTATGAGCTCAAGAGCAATGAATTTTAAGAATTTTGAAATGCCAGATTTACCTGAATAATTTGAATTTTCGCGCCAAAAATCTCACTTTACTTAAAAAACAAGTCTGAAAATTCATTTCAGTACTGACCGCCAGTATCCTATGCTCCGCGGCCTGAGTATTCGATAAATGCTCGCGGTCAAAAACGTCGCTTTTTTGGGAACCTTTTTAAAAATCACACTTTGTGACTTTGATTAAACTTTTTAAGCGCGAGCAACGATCGCGCTTCTACAGATCTATTTTGTTCTTCTCTCACCATTTTTTAAGTTTGTCCAATTTTCAATTTTGTCCATTTTTCAATTTTGTCCAATTTCCAATTGTCAATTTTTTCCAATTTTAAACTGTTAATTTTTTTCCAATTTCAATTTCGCCAATTTCCAATTTTGTCAAACTTTTATCCAATTTTTCAATTTTGTCCAATTTTTCAATTTTGTCCAACTTTCAATTTTTTACCAATTCAATTATCAATTTTGTCCAACTTTTAATTCTTCAATTTTATCCAATTTTTCAATTTTGTCTAACTTTCAATTTTTTTTCCAATTACCAATTTTGTCCAACTTTTCAATTTTGTCCAATTTTGTCTCGCGCGGTAGATTGAAAATTTCAATCTTGTTTCGTAAAATGTCCTACTTACTAATTTTCAGTGCCTTCCCCAATTTGTTTGTTGGCTACGTCCCAAATTCCGCACTGTATGACAAGTGGTATTTCGAAGTGGCCGTGGACCACGTTGAGCAAATGTCCGACCTGCCCCCTCACTTTCGCGTAGGCTGGGCCAATACATCCGGATACGTTCCATACCCCGGCGGCGGCGAAAAATGGGGCGGCAATGGCGTGGGAGACGACCTCTATTCCTTTGGTTTTGACGGTGCTTACTTATGGACTGGTGGACGTAGCACAATGGTGATCCCCTCGGTGTCCCAACCGCATGTCAAGAAAGGTGACAACATTGGCGTGGCTCTGGATCTAACCATACCAGTCATTACGTTCTTTATCAATGGCATGAAAGTCCCTGGATACTTCCGAGATTTCAATTTAGATGGAATGTTTTTCCCCGTCATTTCCGCTTCGGCTAAAATCTCCTGTCGATTTTTGTTTGGTGGAGACCATGGAAGGTTGAAATACGCTCCACCAGAAAACTTTTCCCCACTTTTTGAAAGTTTGTTGCCAACGCAGTCACTTTACATTGATCCTGGATTTTACTTCGGAGATTTGCATAAAACCACTTTGAGTGGACCTTTAGCTTTGAATGATGATGTGGCGTATGTACCCAATCCAGTGGACACATCAACCATCCAGTTGCAACCATTTGTGGAAAATATTCGCGATAAACTCGCGGAAAATATTCATGAAATGTGGGCAGTGACTAAAATTGAGACGGGATGGGCTTTTGGAGAAGTTCGAGATGATATGGAAATGTATCATCCCTGTTTGACTCAATTTCAAAATTTGCCAATGGCTGAAAAGAGGTACAACATCCAATTGGCTTTGCAAACTTTGAGGACCATCGTGGCTTTGGGATACCAAATATCTCAAGACAAACCACCGGCCAGGATCAGATCAGTTAGGTTACCTAACGATCCCTACTTGCAATCCAATGGGTACAAACCCGCTCCCTTGGATTTGAGTGCCATTGAATTGACTTCCAAAATGGAAGAGTTGGTTGACAGATTGGCGGAAAATACGCACAATGTTTGGGCTCGTGAAAGAATTTCCCAACAGTGGACTTATGGTCTTAACGAAGACACGGAACGTAAACGAAGTCCACATTTGGTGCATTACCGCGATGTGGATGAAGCTATCAAAATCGCCAACAGAAATACGGCTTCTGAAACGGTCCGGACATTGATGGTTTATGGATACATTTTGGATCCACCTCCTGAAGACCAATCCGAAGAGACTGAGGGTGAAGCTGAAGGAAAAAGGCCAACCAGCCGGACTTACAGGGTGGAAAAATACTATGGAGTCACGTCTGGAAAGTGGTACTATGAATGCGAGATTATGACCGATGGTGAAGTCAAGATTGGATGGTCTTTGACCACTTGTAGTCCGGATCATGAGCTTGGTGGCGATGACTCGTCTTGGGCTTATGATGGTTTCAACGAAGAAAAGGCTCATGCAGCCTCTTGTGACACTTATGGAAAGCATTGGAATGTGGGTGATATTGTAGGAGTGTTCCTGGATATGACCGACAAAACCATCAGTTTCTCCTTGAACGGTGAACTTCTGGTGGATCCGGCGGCTGGAGATGCGGCCTTCAATGAAGTGAACGGAGATGCTTTTGTTCCTGCCTGTACTTTAGGAATTGATCAACGTGTCAAACTTAACTTTGGCCATGATGTTGACACCCTCAAATTTTTCACCACGGCCGGCCTTCAAGAAGGCTATGAACCTTTTTGTGTCAACATGACCCGACCTTTGACCTTTTGGTACGCCAAGCAGCAACCTATCTTCGATAACGCTGAAGATCTTACAAACACCAAAATCGATGTGACCCGTATGCCCGCGGGCGCAGACAACCCTCCTTCTTTGAAAGTCAGTCACAACACTTATGAGCAAGAAGAACGGGCCGACTGGGAGTTCCTAAGGTTGTCCTTGCCAGTCACTTGTCATGATCGGTTCATCACCGAGCACGAAAAAGCTCGACGTTGGCATGACTACCAAATGCGATCTGGACAAGGACAAGGCCGGATGCAAGCTCCTATGCGTAAAGGCAAACGAGGAGCTCAACCCGAACCTGAACCCGAAGCTCAAGCTGAACAACCACCACTGGACAACGAAGCTTTGGATTTGATCAATGAGTACTTTTATGGTGTACGCATTCTTCCCGGTCAGGATCCCAACAACATTTATGTGGGTTGGGTTACCACCGGTTACCATATTTACTCCAAAGATTTCACCTATGACCTGGTACGCGTGGCCACGGTCCAAAAATTGGACTCTTATGGAGGCGTGCAAGAGAGTCTGGAGCGTCAAAGTTGTTTTATGGTCCGTGCCGATGAGTTGTACGCTGAAGTATCTCAGGATCCGAGTGGTAAAGCTCCTTCGACTGGGCTTTTTATTGGGGTATTCATTGATACCTCCACTGGTATTCTTAGTTTTACTTGCGAAGGCAAAGAAACCAAACAAAGGTTCAAAATGGAACCAGGTATGAAATTGTTCCCCGCAATATTCTTAAAGGCCACCAGCAAAGATGCTTTGCAATTCGAGTTGGGTCGAACCTCAAATACTTTACCTTTGTCTTCGGCCGTCATGTTAAATGCCGGAAAACATAGTGTACCCCAATTTCCTGGAAGGTTAAAGGTCCAATGCATCAAACCCAATCAATGGGCGCGAGTACCCAATGTGGACCTCAAAATTCATGCTTTGAAATTGTCTGATATCCGAGGTTGGTCAATGCTTTGTGAAGATGCCATTTCCATGATTGCTTTACACATTCCCGAAGAAGACAGGTGTATAGGTAATGTTCAACTTAAATCAATTTCATGACAGTTTTTGTCGAATTTTTACTTGCTAGAAAAAATCATGAAAAAATTCGTGAAACTTTTTTTACATTCAAGCTATGTAACGCCGATCTCCCTTCAATTTGACGAGATATTTTCACAAAAAACAGAAAATTGCGAATTTTACATCCGCAAAAAATATGAAAAAAATTCGTGAAACTTTGTTTACATTCAAGCTAAGTAGTGCAGAGCTTCCTTCAATTTGACGAGATTTTTCACATAAAATTCAAATTCGGTTTTTGTGATTCTAAGACGACATCTAGTGGCAATTTTAGGTAATATTTGAACTAAAGTTGATCTTTTCCTTATAGACATAATGGAATTGGTGGAGTATGAAAAGTTGTTGAGTTTCCATGTTCAAACGTTGAAGTTGTATTCTGCGCTTTGCTTCCAATCCAATCATCGTGCTCAACATGCCATTTGTCACTATTGCGATGAAAGGCAATTACTTTATGCCATTTCGTCAGAATTCATGCCTGGACAATTGAGACGAGGATTTTTCGACACTTTGATTGCCTTACATTTGGAATCTTATGCTGGCATCGTGGAAGTGACTCAGAATGAGTTTATTGTGACTATGGGACAAGATTTGCAGGAAGTCTACGCCGACAATCCCGAGATGGGAAATTCCATGAAAAGTTTACATTTTGAGTCCATTAGACCTCAAATGAGTACTTGTGAGATCACCAGCAATTTTGACGATTTGAAGGCTTTGTCCACCCCTTCTTTTCCCTTGGAAATTGTCAGAGATATTGTCATGGAAGCTTTGGAAAAGGCAGCGTTGGTCAACCAAGTTCATAATCGGGATCCAATTGGTGGAACCAACGAAGACTTGTTCGTACCCATCTTCAAGATGCTTGACCGTCTCCTCCTGGTCGGTACCCTTTCAGAACAAGACGTTGAACGCCTTTTGATCATGGTCCATCCCAAAACCTGGGATCCAACCTTTGATCCCAAAGGCAAAGATGAGCACACCAAAGGCGTTTTGCAAATGAAAATCCACGAAGGAGTCAAACTCCAACTTTGCAAACTTTTGCATCACTTATGCGACGTTCAATTACGTCATCGTATTGAATACACCGTCGGGTTCAGTTCAAGCTACATGAAGGTCCTACAACAAGACCAATTACGTCGATATGTGGAAATCAAGCAATCCGACATGCCTTCGGCTCAAGCTGCCAAAAAGACCAAAGAATTCAGGTGTCCTCCACGCGAACAAATGAACACCATTTTAGGCTTCAAAAATCTGGAAGGCGAAGACCTTGAAGACCATCCTTGCAGTGAAGGATTGCGTGGAAAAATGGAAGATTTCCATGACAGTTTGATGCAAGTGATGAACATTGCTTCTATCGAAGAAGAAGACGTTGAGGTCGAACCTGAAGATACTGGAAAACCTTCGGTTTTGGCCGTCATTATCAAAGCCTTGAAAGATGAAAAGAAGGAAGAAGATTCAGGCGAAACCCGGATCAAAACTCCAGAGGAAAAATTCCGAAAAGTTTTGGTGGAAACGATCATTGGATGGGGTTGTGAATCCGAGATTGAAAGCACCGAATTGGTCAGGGAAATGTTCAGTTTACTCTTGAGGCAATATGATACTGTCGGTGAATTGATGAAAGCTACCGAATCCACTTATGTCATTGATGGCAAGACTGCTCAAGATGCAGTTGACATGTGGGTGGCATTGAGTAGAATCCGATCTTTGCTACCAGTCCAAATGTCCAAGGAAGAAGAAGAATTAGTCAGAGAGTACTTGTGGACTTTGGTCAACAATCACGTCTTTTTCCAACATCCGGATTTGATCCGGATACTGAAGATCCACGAGAATGTTATTGCAATCATGATGAACAGCATTGCCAGAGCCGAGCAAGATGAAGAAGGAGGCGAAGAGGGAGAAGGTGAAGGTCAAGAAGGTCAAGAAGGCCAAGTTCAAGCTGCTGGAGACGCGTCCGCTTCAGCCTCTTCTTACGAAATGGTTGTCGCTTGTTGTCGTTTCCTCTGTTATTTCTGCCGAACTTCCAGGCAAAATCAAAAGGCAATGTTTGATCACCTTCTGGACATCATGGAACACTCCAACATTCTCTTATCTCGTCCAAGTCTTCGCGGATCAACTCCATTGGATGTGGCCTACTCATCACTGATGGACAACACTGAATTAGCATTGGCTTTGCGCGAACACTACCTGGAAAAGATTGCGGTGTACCTGTCCAGATGTGGTCTTACCTCCAACACGGATTTGGTGTCCAAGGGGTATCCGGATCTGGGTTGGGATCCGGTGGAAGGCGAACGATTCTTGGATTTCTTGAGGTTTTGTGTTTGGGTCAATGGCGAATCTGTTGAGGAAAACGCCAATTTGATCATCAGACTTTTGATCCGCAGACCTGAATGTTTAGGTCCGGCCTTAAGAGGCGAAGGCGAAGGCCTCAATTCCGCCATCATGAGCGGCAACGTCATGTCCGAACAAATCCATCAACAGATTGCTACTGGAAGAATGACAGATCTTGGGTACATGCATCCAGTACCTCAAGCCGAAGTGGATGAAGACTTCATCGATACTGGAGCCTCCATTTTGTCCTTTTATTGTACTTTGGTCGACCTTTTAGGTCGTTGTGCACCCGAGGCCAGTTTGATTGCTCAAGGCAAAAATGATTCATTGAGAGCTCGAGCAATCCTAAGATCTTTGGTACCATTGGAAGATTTGGAAGGTGTCTTGAGCTTGCCCTTCAATGTACCCATGCCTGGCATTGGTCCAGACTATGGCAAGTCTGACCTACCTTCCGGATTAGTACCTAATCATAAACAATCAATGGCCTTGTTCCTGGAACGAGTGTATGGCATTGAAAGTCGTGAACTATTTTTCAACATGCTTGAAAATGCTTTCCTACCTGACTTAAGAGCCGCGACCATGCTTGAAAAACCCGAAGGTGGTGAATCGGAAATGGGCTTGGCCTTGAACAGGTTCATTGGTAACTCCATCATGCCGGCCTTGATCAAGTACAATCGCTATTATGCTGAGGCTGACAACTACAATCCTCTATTAGAGGCCACATTACATACTGTTTATACGCTTTCCAAAGGCAAAATGTTGACCAATGTTCAACGTTCCGCAGTCTCTGATTTTTTGGTGACTTTAACGACTGAAATTCATCCTGCCATGTTACTGAAATTATTGAGACAATTGACGGTGGATTTGTCACAATTGAACGAATATTCCAATGTGGCTTTACGCATGTTGACCATCTTTTACGATCGCTGTTCAAAATACTACGGAGCGGCAGGTGGCCAAGGAGCTTATGGATGTGCCTCTGACGAAGAAAAGAAATTGACAATGACTTTGTTCTCCAGTATTTTCGACTCTTTGTCAACCATGGAATACGATCCGGAATTGTTTGGCAAAGCTTTGCCTTGTTTGACGGCTATTGCTTGCGCTTTACCTCCGGATTATGCCAAGCCTGACCATGCTGACGATGACATGTTTGCCAAAGGCGACCTTGGCGTTGGACCTTACACTCCATACCCCATTGACACCAGTCAAGTTCAGTTGAATAATGAGATGAATACTTTGATTCAAAAGTTTTCTGAACAATTTCACGACACTTGGGCTCAAAAGAAGCAAGAAGCCAATTGGTCACATGCTCAAGAACGCGATGATGCTGCCAAAAAGCATCCGAGACTCAAGCCTTATAATTTGTTGGATAATTACGAAAAGGAATGTTATAGGTAATGTTCAATTTTGATTGACTTTATGACAGTTTTGTCCACTAGATGGCGTTTTGATAATTGCATCAAAAGATGAATTTCCATCTAGCGGGAATTTTAGGTACTATTGAAACTAAAGTTGATCTTCCCTTATAGGGAACCTATCCGGTACGCTCTTCAAGCCTTGATTGCTTTGGGATGGACCATTGAGTATTCCGACGCGGGAGGCGCTAAACAACAACAACAATCAAATCAAGGAGGCAACATCCAGAACTACCGTCCCAATCCTGCCGACTTGTCCAGCTTGACCTTGTCAAGGGAAATGATGAATCTGGCTGAAAGACTTGCTGAAGATGGTCATGACATTCAAGCCACCATCAAAAAACAAGAGTTGTACAATGCTGGAGGAGGTCCGATCAACTTGACCTTGGTTCCCTACGACCTTTTGACGGAAAAAGAAAAGAAGAAGAATCGGGAAAGGTGCCAAGAGTTGCTCAAGTACATCCAATTCCAAGGCTACAATCTCTCCAAAGTGTCCAAAGATGGCGAAATCAAGTCCAAAGTCAATCCGGAGAATCGATTTGCCAACAATTTGCTGGACAAGTTGATCAACTATTTGGACTCTGCCGTTCCTTGTATGAAACTATTGAAGCCTTCGAGCAACTTTACCCGGAAAAACGACTTCAAAACCTCGGACAAAAAAGTCGTTTTCTTCAGTAAAGTCGTTTTACCGGTGATTGAAAAATACTTTAGTCACCATCGGGCTTATTTCACGGCTGTAGCAACGGCCGCCGGAGCAGCTGCCGGCGTAGCCACGGTCTTGGAAAAGGAGGCCGTGGCCTTACTTTTTTGCAAATTGGCCAATTTGCTAAGGTTGCGAATGTCAGCTTTTGGATGCGATGTCAAACAAGCTGTCAAGTGCTTGCAAGTCCTGGTCAAAGCTATCGATGCCCGATCTTTGGCCAAACAAAGGCCAGAATTTGTGCGGACATCCATGTTGACCTTCTTTAACAATTGTGCCGATGACTTGGAAAAGACCATTGTCAACTTACACGAAGGCAAATATCCGCACTTGAGGGGCACTCATATGAAAACTTGCACCAGTTTCAAGTACATCTTTGAGATTGTTGTGCCCGTCTTGACGTCGACCTTTGACCATTTGGGCATGTATGAATATGGAGCGGATTTGTTAGTGGATGAAATCCAAGTGGCTTGCTACAAGATTTTAGAAAGTCTTTACATCTTAGGCACCAATTTGAGCCTTACAAAGGCCAGAAAATTCATCAAGACCGAGATTGCCTTTTACCGTGGATCCATAGGTACTTGTCTCTCAGCCTTTAGTGCCACCTTTCCCGTGGCCTTTTTGGAGCCTACCTTGAGCAAATTCAATCCCAATTCAGTCTTGGGCTCGGGCTTTTCCGATCGGTCCTTGGAAGCCCAGGAAGTCACCGCTCGAGTTGAACAAAGTATTCCCAATCTTGATACCTTGATTGCTGAAGTTGACAAGTTCATGACCGAAGGCAAAACGTACACGGAAAGTCCTCACATCATTGATGTCCTCTTGCCCTTCCTATGCTCTTACTTGCCATCCTGGTGGCATCAAGGACCGGACAATGTTGATCCCAAAGGTGGAAGTCACGTGACTTTGGTCACCGCCGACCACATGAATCAACTCTTGAAAGTCATCTTGAAATTGATCACCAATAACGTTGGCTTGGCCGAGTCCGAATGGATGGCCAGCATTGCCATGTATTCGCAACAAATCATCATCAACACCTCTGAAGAGATCCTCAAAGATCCGTTGCTTCCACTGGTGGAAAAGGTGCGTAAAAGGGTGGAGAATATGTTCCAAAAGGAAGAGTCCTTGAAAGGATACTTGAAAGCGGCCGCCGACGATGCCTCGCAAATCGAGGCGGAAATCCTGGAAGAATGGAATTTGATCGCCCGCGACATCTACTCCTTCTACCCCTTGCTCATCAAGTACGTGGACTTGCAAAGGCAACACTGGATCCGGGACAATGTGGAAGAGTCCGAGCGTTTGTACAATCATGTGGGTGAAATCTTCAATGTGATGTCAGCTTCGGTCTTTTTCCAAAAGGAGGAAAGAGCTTTCATCTTGAACAATGAAATCGATACCATGGCCTTGATCATGCCAAGCACCGGAAAAGTCCGAGCCAACCCCTCCGCAGAGTCTTCTGGTGACAAAGGCGGCGCCGGGGGTGGAGGTAAGAAGGCCAAGAAGAAAAAGGCCAAAGGTGCTAAAACAGGAGGTAAAGGCAAAGATGCTTCGTCCAGTTTGATTGTGGCGGCCTTGAAGAGACTCTTGCCCGTGGGCTTGAATTTGTTTGCCGGTCGTGAACAAGAGTTGGTCCAGCATTGCAAAGATCGATTTTTACAAGCCATTCAAGATGAGTTGATTGTTGACTTTGTCAAGAATCAATTGACTTTGCCTGAGAAATTGGATCCGGCCGATGAATTGTGTTGGCAACATCATTTGTATTCCACTTTAGGCAACAAGAAATCCGTGCCACCTTCGGAAATGAAGAAAGAAGCCTTGGAACTATTGATCAACAGGATCGTAGCCATGGGCAAAGTCTTGTTTGGCTTGCACATCATTGATCATCCACCTGTGGATGCCTCCAAGAATGAGTTCCCTAAGGTTGTCTCTGTCCAGCGTAAACGAGCCGTCATTGCTTGCTTTAGACAAACCTCACTTTATTCATTGCCAAGACATGCGGCCGTCAACTTGTTCTTTAGGACTTACCGTGAAATGTGGTTGGAGGATGAGAACAATGGTCAAGAGGTACTCATTGATCATTTGACGCAAACCTTCGAAGATGCGGAGATGAAGAAGGGCGAAGAAGAGGAGGTGGAAAATGCTGCTGATCAGCTCAAGCAACTGATCTTCGTCGTCTGCCAATCAGCCTTGTCCAACATGTCTGGAGAACAAGCGGAAGACGAACTTTACATGGCTTATGCCAACATCATGGCTAAAGCATGTGGAGGTGAGGAAGAAGAAGGTGGAGACGAAGAGGAAGGTGAAGCTCCGTCCCTTGAGGAACAAGAAGTGGAGAAAATGAAACTCTTGTTCAACCAAGGCCGCTTGGCTGAGAGAGGTGCCACTGAATTGATCCTGACGCAGGTTTCTGCTTGCAATGGTCAAGCTGGAGACATGATTGAAAGCACTTTGAACCTTGGCATTGCCATCTTGAACGGTGGCAACATTGATGCTCAACAAGCCATGTGTGAGTTCTTGAAGGACAAACGAGATCCGGCCTTCCACACTTCCTTGGCAACCTTGATGAACCAATGCTCAGTCCTTGATTTGGATGCCTTTGAACGGAACACCAAAGCTGAAGGTCTTGGCGTAGGTCCGGATGGACCGGCCGGAGAGAAAAACATGCATGATGCGGATTTCACCACTTTGCTGTTCAGGTTCATCCAGTTGACCTCTGAGGGTCACAACAATGATTGGCAAAACTACTTGAGGACTCAAGTGGGCAATCCAGTCACTGTCAATTTGGTGATTTGCACCGTGGACTATTTGCTCAGGCTGCAAGAATCCATGATGGATTTCTATTGGTATTATTCCAGAAAGGATGTCATTGATCCGGCGGGATTGTCCAACCTTTTGAAAGCCATTGGAGTGGCAAGCCAAGTATTCAACACCATCACTGAAGTCTTGCAAGGTCCTTGTACCGGCAACCAGTTCAGCTTGGCCAGCTCCAGGCTTTGGGATGCCGTCAGTGGATTCCTCTTCTTGTTTGCCAACATGCAAGAAAAACTGTCCAAGGATCCCTCTCAAGTGGATTTGTTGCAGGATTTGCTCAGCTTGCAAAATGACATGATCACCATGTTGCTTGCCATGCTGGAGGGCAGTGTGGTCAATGGTGTCATTTCCAGGCAAATGGTTGATACACTTGTGGAATCCTCAGCCAATGTGGAAATGATTTTGGGATACTTTAAACTATTTTTGAACTTACCTGGTGAAGAAGACTTGGGTTTGGAAGATGGTACCATTCATCCCAAAGACTTCAAGGAGAAACTCGAAGGCACCAAAAATTACTCGGATTCCGAGATCGAATTTTTGCTAAGCTGTTGCGAAACCAATCCGGAAGGAACCATCGATTTTGGCGAATTTTCATCCCGTTATGTGGACAAATCTCGTGAAATTGGTTTCAATTTGGCTGTTTTATTGACCAACTTGTCTGAGCATATGCCTAAAGATCCCAGATTGGCCAAGTTCTTGGAAAGCGCCGGAACAGTTTTGGAGTTTTTCGAACCTTTCTTGGGTCGAATTGAAATCAAAACCGAAGACAAAGTGGAACGAGTCTACTTTGAAATTGACGAAAACAACATTGAGCAATGGGAAAAACCTCAAATCAAAGAGTCTAAAGAAGCCTTTTTCTATACTACCATCAGTGATGGAGGTGACAAGGAAAAAATGGAAGCTTTTGTCGATTTTTGTGAAGATGCCATCTTTGAAATGCAACATGCCGCTTCCCTCATGGCCACCGATGAAGAAGGGGAAACGGTCAAGAAAGAACATACGATTCCCTCTGATGATGAACCTAGGGGAATCATGGCTCCCTTGAAAGAAAAAGTGGCGGAAATCAAGGGTCAAATCATCGCCTTTTTGATGTTCTTTTCCCCAGCCAATTTGAAAGAAGTGAGTGAACGGACCAAACAAATGACACCAATTGAAATTGTTTTGGCACTTTTCACGGGAATGTTTTGGACTTGCTATGGATTCGGATTTATTGTTTTGAGAATGTTTGCTTGGACTTATGGAACCATGTTGACCATGATGCGTGGATCTGAAAAGGAACCGGTCAAGAAAACGGATGAGGAAGATACCAAGGCTAAAAAGGTTCCTATAGGTAAGAAGCAAAGGGCCTTTTCCCAACCTTTTTTTACCCTTTTTACCTTGTTTGAAGAAGTCTTCTCATAATTATGATGTGCATTAGGGAGAAGACTCAGGATAGGATATTCGCAATATCATTATTTTAATGAGGACAAACTTGGTATGTAACTCTGGATGTGACAAGGAGCTTACATAATCACAGTGTTTGAAAATGACCCAAAATGTCGCATTTGAATTTTTCAATTTTGGCATTTTCCACC
>LT727929.1:177327-192489 GCA_900157175.1 Oithona nana | reverse complement strand
GAAACTTTTCAAACTATCAGCGCGAGCAAAGGTTAAAAACTAGAAAATCTATGAATTTTAAAGGCTAAAAAGGCTCGAAAGGCTCGAAAAACTCAAAAGGCTTGAAAAGCTCGAAAGGTTCGAAAAGCTCGAAAGGTTCGAAAAGCTCGAAAGGCTCGAAAAGATTGAAAACCTCGAAAGTCTCAAAAAGATTGAAAGGCTCGAAAAGGTCGGAAGGCTCGAAAAGATTGAAAGGCTTGAAAAGCTC
This sequence comes from Oithona nana, assembly GCA_900157175.1. NCBI lineage: Eukaryota > Metazoa > Arthropoda > Copepoda > Cyclopoida > Oithonidae > Oithona > Oithona nana. The sequence continues at coordinate 192,242 of LT727929.1, read as the reverse complement.
GAAACGCTCGAAAACCTCGAAAAGATTGAAAGGCTCGAAAAGCTAATAAAAAAGCGTAAAATTACATCAAAAGGCGTCAACTCATGCAAAATTGTGAAAATTGCGAAAGAACAAGAAGAAAATACAAAGATGTAGAAGCACAAGGAGCTTGAGCTCGCGCTTAAAAAGTGGGTTAATACGTAAACAAGTTTTTCGGTGAAAAAGTAGGGGAGGCAGAGAAGCAGGAGAGCATCGTGTATTTATCGGCAAAACACTTGTAGAAGAAATGTGCTGTTGCTCGCTATGCGAACACACTGTTTCAAACCTCCATTTTTTGTCCAAAAATTCAACTTCAAGATTTTTTTTATATTGTTTAGGATGAAATATTCAAGAATTTCTTCGAATTTTCGCACAAAATTCAAATCTGTCTTAAATGTAAAGTTTTGTAAAAATTGAATTTTTAGACAAAAATTAGACTTTTCGGATAGTGTGCGTGAAGCTGCATTGTTGTGATGATGTACAACACCACCACCATCGTCGTCCTACTTTTCGTTACTTAGACAAATACTGACTTTTTAGCTTTGATCAAAGTCATCTTAAAATTGATTTCCCTTTTGGTGGGTTGTCAGGCCTTGATGGTATTGCAGGGATATGAAGACATAATGAAGTCTTCAAGACTTTGATTGACACGTCGCTTATTTCATTCAGGAGTTTGAAATTCAAACTCGGCAAAATCCGGCAAACGTTGTCTTACTCTAGAGCATCTACTATCTAATAACCGTACAGCATCTATCAAACGTACATAATTGAAAACTCGATTTCATATGGCTTGCAAAGAAGGAGAATTTGATGTTGTTAGACCTTTAGTATCAATTTGAATGCTAAACATGTGAATGGAATGACTTCTTTTGATTTAGCCGTACATATGTACGGTTATTAGATAGATACTACTCTAGAGCAACTCGGCGAATTTCGGCAATGTTATCAAGCAAAGAGCTCTCTTTACTACAACGCATTTTGCATTTTTCCACAATCACACTAATTTTTATCAACATTATACTCGGGGACATGATTACGAATCAGTCTTTTCAAATCCACCAAAATGGAAAGACAAAACCCGAATCCGAATCCGAGTCAAGAAAATGAAGTAAACGAAGAAAACGGCGACGTGACCACCCCCACCCGCACCCCTAATACTGGCCGACCGAACCGTAATGGTTCTGATTCTGTTCGGCCATATTGGGAGGTGCGAGGCGGGTCTGTGATCCGTCGAGGGCGTACTCACACTGCCGTTTTTCCCTACATAGACCCCCGCCCTTCTCGCCCTACCCGCCCCCCCCGGCCCCTCCCACCTCTTATCCGCTTTTCCGACTTTTCCCACCATGTCCTTGCGCATCCTCTTCCATTGCTCCCTCTACCCTTCGATGACTTTCGTATTCGTAAGTACCTAGAATTCGTACATGCTTTCACATTGTTTGAAAAATACTCAAAATGTCACATTTGAATGTCCACTCAAAATGTAAACGTAGCTCGCTTCGCTCGCAATGTTGAATGAGACTTGTTCTGTGATTTTCAAACACCGTGTTTATGTTACATAATATGTCCGAGACATCATTGAGCACAACTCCATTTGTTCATTAGAAAATCATCAAGTTGGGATGATCCATGAAATTTAATGTTAGGGAAAATCCAATTAAATAGTTTAGCAAAGAGATGAAGACTTGAAACGTCTTCAAGTCATAATTTGAGATTTGAGAAGGGCCACCGGGAAATTTCTATCAAGGAATTTTTGAGTTGCGATGAGGTTTGACAAAGCGTTCTTCTCGGCTCCGTGTCTTAGAGTTCGATTTCACCTCCCACGCTTTTAGTCAGGTTAGAATCTGGCTTCCAAAAAATTGGGGTTATTGCCGATGGGCTTGGCGATAGAGCTGAGTAAAGCCTTTGAGCACTTTGACCTGCTTCATGGCTTGAGTTGCACTTGCCTGTTTTCCCGTTAGAAAACTTTTAGGCAGACAGGTAGAATACAGCAGCCTGGTTGCAGTAAGCGGCATCTAGCCGGTTTTTTCAGCCCTGTAGAGGAGCCTAACTTTCGAATTCCTGCCAAGAGAGTTGACCCCCTTTGAGTAGTCAGCTAAAGATGAAAACAGCCGATTTCTCCCATTGCTCCTCGTACGTAGTACGTCAAGAAAACGTAGAGTAGTCGACATTTCAATTGCTCTAGAGGAAATCATAGGCAGTAAAAGTTTATGGATGCACAAACAGAAACTACAATTAGAGGAAGCATACACATACATAGAGCGTTCTCGTCGTAAATTTATTCATTCCTCAATACCCGACGAAGGTGTAATTGCAGTCAAAGCTCTTTTCCTCTCCGTCTCCATTTCGCAGATGCAGTTTAAAAATGAATTTTACTAACGGCAAAATTCAGCATCTTTAAAATTTTGTTGTTTCATAATTTGTCAAATTGGTGTAATTTTAGGTGTTTTGGCGTATTTATAGATTTTCGAGACTCGTAGATTTTCAAAATTCGTAGATATTCAGAATTCGTAGATTTTTTTACGGTTTGAGATTGACGAGGTTCCGTTTTCAAAATTCCGATTTTAGGTAGGAATGTCAAGATTGGCAAAAGGAAATTCCTTTATGAAGGACGAAGTTTAGTATGAAAATTGTTTGATTTTACAATTTTTAGGCGGGCTTGATTTTTACGTTAGCAGTATAGTAGAAGTGATTTCACATTTTGTGGTTTCCGCAACTTGTTCTTTCTGAAAAAGCTGCGAATCATTAGAACACGCAATTGACAATTGTTCATATTCGCTCAAGGGTGGAAATTGTCAAGATGAATTTCAAAAAAACAGCTTGGTAATCTTCATTGCTCGTCATGGATTATCAATTTTTACGTTTACTACTGTTGCATTTATGGATTAACGAGCGAAGGGCAACACCTTTTGAAAAGAAAATTCAAAAATTTCTTCATGAATTCTTTAATCCCAATTCTTCTTTGGCAATTGGAAAAAGTAAAGGAAGGGACCCCACAAAATTTTTAACGTATTTTTCAGCTTCGCTTTTTGTCGGTCTACTGTCGTCCGGCTGCTGCAATTGACCAACGTCACCTGCTAGCCCTCATCATAAAAGATGATTAGTGTTTTGACCTATTTTTGTCCAAAAACTAGAAAAATACCGCGCGGTTCGCTTCGTTTCTTTGTGCTGACACCAAAATTATAGATTGGAGTATTGTAAAAAGCGCTTTCTAAAAACGCCGCCGCGCCTGTAGACGTTAAAAAATGCTTCCAAGGTTGCGCGAGGATCAGTCGTTTTTTGCGCTTTTAGCGCTTAAGCGAAAATGGAGGGAAAGTTGAACGCATGTATGGAAAAGGAATGTAGTCAAAAATCTTGATAATGTCAAAAGAGAAAAATCTTTAGATTTTTCTTCTTTTGAAATATACTGCACACTGGGTCAAAAATCATATATTTGCCGAAAATTGAATTTTAACGAAATGTGAATTATTGCGATTTTTTCGCAATTTTGTAGTGAAAATCAGGATTTTATGCGCGCGAAAATTCAAATATTTCATTTTTTACCTAAGCTTCGTTTTTAGCGTAAAAATTAAAATAAGTGATTTTGGCAAGTCCAATTTTTGAACAAAAATTGGACTTTTGTCCCAGTGTGCACTGTAACGCTAGGTAATTCGAAAAATTGCTCTTTTTTCAATTGATTGATTATGCAGCAGAGCTGTAAAGCTCATCTGAGCTTAACGAAATTTCTTTGAAGAAAGGATTTTTGAATTTTGATGAAGGAGGCTAGTGGAAACAAGTTGTTTTTTCCGATTCAACGGAAGTCCGAAAATTGGCTTTCTGCTCCTTCGTAGTAGTAAAAACATGGTAATCAATTGACACATGAAAACTCGGAAGTTGTTTACTACTACCGGGTGCTCGTGCTGTCCACCAGCATGTTTCTTTTCATCGCCAGAATTGATGGACTCGTTTTTGCACTCTAGCAGCTTTCAGTAGTGGACAAACAATTTTCGACAGCAGCAGCAGACGCGGAAACTTGCAGCTTGCAACAGCAGTCGACTATTTTAAGCAACACGGAAAAGAGTTGAGGGGCACGTGCAGCTTTCCATTGATCTTGTTTACCCGTTGGGAAAAAAGAACTACAGGGTGTTCGAAATCCTATTTTTCGGACATTATTGGGGGACAGAAGCGGAAGTCGAAAAAATTCTTATCAAGGATTGTTGCCTCTACATTCAGCGCATTCAGCGCCAATTTTCACCGTAGAAAAACAATTTGTTTCGAAAAATAGGATTTTTCCAATTTGAGAATTTTTTCTGAGGTCTAATATCGCAAAAACGTGATTTTTCAGCAATTAAAAAAAAAAATTCGAGAATTTTTCCTCAGGTCTTTGAAGTCCAATTTTGGTTCAAAAACTAGATTTTGACAAAACAATCTGTGAATGTAAGTCACCCTAAAAAGTGAACTTTTGACACAACAATATGCTGACTGAAAGTTTAATGAGGTTCAGTAAGTAGTGACGACCGGACAGGATTAGCCTCTTTTGAAGGGCGAGGAGGCGGGCGAAGATCCAATCCCATTAGGAAACATTATCTTTTGAAGTTATTATCAGAGACACACAATTGTACAAATTCTTTGACAATTGTGGTCTAATGAGAGAATTTTTGGCCCGTCGTTCAACCTTTTTAGAATTTCTATTCGGCTATTGTAGCATTGACGCGTTTTTAGCGTTAGTATTTACAAAAGAACCAACAGCAGCAGATGATTGTGCGACTTTTTTTGGGCTTCTCTCTTTCTAGTCCTCGCAATCATGCATGCGCCATAAATTGGCATTTGACTAATGGCATTGACACCAAAGAACCAACGGTGATTTTTAGCATTCAGCCAAAAAGTTAAGTTAGAGAAACACGGAAACCGGCTTCTAGCCTCACATTTTCATAGAAAAATCTACATCTGCCACAAAAGTAGTTTCTATTGTCACTGGGGAATCTTTTAGCAGCTGCCCGCTACAATGGATTTTCGGTTCGAAAAATGACCAAAACGTAGCAGCAGAGCTGCTGCAAGCTTTACTACTGACCAAATCGATGATTCCCCGGAAATTTTATTCATTTGTCGGTGCTGCTGTTAGGGTCCAAAAATCAGTAGGATTACTCACCAAGAGCCCCCTTTGAGTATCGACAGATGCTCTTTCAACCATTGCCCCACATTGGACACTCTTTTTTTGGGTACCAACATGGTTTTTTTTCTATGCTCCTAGGGGGGGATTATGATTATGATGAGGGGAAAGCACTTGTTGCATCCTACAAAAAATTGGTCGCGTGTGATTTGTGGAGAGCAAAAAAAGGGACCCTCCTACTTCCAGCCTTTTTTATAAGGGAATGTAAACAAAGTTTCACGAACTTTTTCATGATTTTTTTGGTAGCTATCAAAGCTGTAATAAAGTGCATTTAAAGTTGAACATGACCTATTGAAAACTAATTAATTACTAGGTTAATTAATACTTTTGCTGTTCAAATAAGAATGGATTGGACCCTAATTAAAAGATTGTTTACAGACAAATAGACTTTCTCTTGAATATTGCGTTTCTCCAGTGGCGACAAAGATGCGTTTGCTGCTGCCACTCAAAACTATTTTGGCGATAGCAGTGCCGTTCATTACTCTAGAAAAACATCTTTTGGAATAGGAGAGACATATGTATAGCACATGGAACTTAGTATACGCATAGTAGAATTTGACCATAAAACCCCTTCTTCTTTACTAGTCTGAAGTCTGGAGCAACGTCTATTTTTCGACCTCTGTGTCAATTTAGGATGACCCTAGCGTCTCAAATTGCCAGCAACGCTACTTTTAAGCTAGCAGAAAAAAACGGACAATTTGAATAGGATATTTCCGATCCGAGACAGCGATGAATGGCAGCTGGAAATCGGATCACAATAGACTTTTGCCTTATTTTCTGACCTACATGCTGCTTGACCCGGCTTAAAAAACTATTGTATAGACAGGCCTCCTGTCGTGTTCACTCAAGCGTCCTAATGGTCCTAAACGATTCTTTTTTTCGACTTAAAAGAATTTTGATACATGAGAAGTGGAAAATGCAAATTTTTCATCCTTCATTCCTTGAATGCACGACACACGAGCAATTTTAGTGAAACCGAAATCAAAAGTGCTTAAAGGCATGATGTGTGTAATCTAAACCGCAAAGGGGAAAACCTCAGTCTCTGCTTTTAAAATTTTACTCTAATTACCCCTTTAAGGAGCCATCTATCATTGTAGCTATTTAGCCATCTAACGGTAATTTTAGGTAATATCGGAGCTAATATTTTTTTTAGTGAGTATCGTCAATTTAGAATGGCCAAAGTCTGGACTCAATGCGGCACGTGATGCGTTGTCCAAAAGGGATCTGATCCACCCGGTTGTCAATTAGATATTGTCCATTATGTATATGAGGAACTAATGCTTGGTCAGTAGTAGTATTGGCTATAGCAAAGAACGATAGAACAGTCAGAGAGCAGCTGTAACGAAAGTGAAGCCCCGGGGGTTGGGTGCAAGAGAGAGAGAGCGTAGCAGTCGTACTAATACACACACATGCGTGCGTCGTCGCTCGATAATGGGGTTGGCACTGACCACGGTCAAACATAGAAACGTTTTTACACTGGATTCAATATATCACAGGATCTGCCCCGCAGCCTTTAAAAAATGGAGGACTGACATCTGTCAACTTGGGGAACACCGCATCAGTCGCAGCTTCAAAGATTTATCACAACTCTCTTCTTAAATTTTTTCAAAAGCAAAAAAAAAAGTTTTTTCCATTTTTGAAAAATCTGCCAAATTGCTTTTTCATTTATCAAAATTATGTTTGAAAACCACCGAATTTTTTCTATATTTTTTTCACGTCAAAATTAGTATTTATTTTGTTCGTAATTTTTTACGATCTTGGAATTTTCCCCCTGTAATGTCCCAAATTGTAGATTCTAATGTTGATTTTTGGCACGAAAATTCAATGCATTCAACCTTTAAATTAAAGTAACTCGTTTTGCTCGTAATGTTGTAAACTGAGACTGAGGTTCTTTAGGGTTGATTTTGATGGTCAGTAGTACGTTGGGTAGAGCCTGTAAATCTCGTTTTTCGTCGGCATTGATCCATATCCATCCCCCAATATTTTTGCCGAATCGAACGTCCGCCGTTCGCTTTGCAGACAGCAGCAGCCACCGTCGTTACTCAGCTCCCGATGATCAGAAAGCATCTCGAGGGACGCCGAAGCGCGTTTAGGGGAAAAAGCAGCTCTCCTCATTCCGTAGTTTTTGACCATGAACCGCGATCGGCTGGCGGGTGAGAGAGGTAGCGGGGGTGGTGCTTCGCTCTTGGGTTTTTGGGCAGCTAGCTGCCGTTGCTAAAAAGACCCCCCAAAAATCACGGACACTTTGGATTGGAAATAGTTTTGTGGCAGTTTAGTGAGTTGTCGCACATATGGTCAGACACTTCTAGTTCTGCTTGCTTCACCCCCAACAACTTGTGACTGAGAAACAGAGAGAAAAAAAAGTGGTGATAAAAAAAGACAGTTTACACTAAAGTGTCTCTCCTCACAAATCTTGGAACTGAAGTGATGTTGCTGTGACTAGAAATGAGAAAACTTGAAATCATAGCAGCAACAACACCCCTTTTTTATAGTAGAGGCTTTCAATCGTGAATCAAGTGTCTAGTCAAGATGATGCTGCGATGAAGCATTAAAACTCATGTTGTTTTTAAAAGGCTGTGCTTTAAATAACAAACTGAACTTTTTTCGTGCCAAAGAATTAAATTATGTAAGTTGCCCATCCTCATCAAATAACATAAAAACTGTAAATAAGATTGAAAAGTCTTGCAATCCAAAAGTGCGAGTTATGGTTGAATTTTTAAAACACTTAGCTCCCTCGGCCCTTCGGGCCTCGGTCGCTCCTAAATTGTAGTGATATGAACGAGTGAAAGCATTAGAAAGCAATCCTAATAACTTCTTATTTCCTTTTCAGCACAACGGTCAACGATGAATTCGTGCCTACCCAACTTGCCACTATTGCCACCCGCGGCTGTGCCACCCCCACCCACATCTACTGCCCCGCCCACCAGCAGTACCACTAATATGGACCCCCATAACACCAGTCTCAGTTCTAACGAACCCCAATTTTCATCGCCCCTAAGACCGGCAGATAAACCGGAAAATGGGCTGAGGATAAACTACGAGGGTCGAGTCAGCATATTGGGACACGGGCCCATTTACGGTGGGGGCAATGGGGACGTAAGTACGACGCTAGATGACTCTAGAGAGGAAAGGGGATGGACGAGTACGGATGACCAAATGTCGCCCAAGGAGCAAAGCAGTAGCCCTGACGCTCACTTGCCCAAACCCTCAATCAAGTCCGACGATGAAGACCAACCAATGCCCATCCAGCGTCCTACTGGAGACTCTTTGGAAAGGTTGCGAGAAATATGCAATAAGAGTCTTCCGCAACCGGGCAATACGATGCTTGATACGGCTTCCAATGAGTCGATTCAACCTGATGGATCGACTTTATTTCATTGCCACTTATGTGCTTTCACCAGCACATCTCGTGATGAGTTCAATGATCATGTCAATGATCATTATGAATTTAGGTATGGAAAAAAAATTTAAAAAATTGCGAGGGAGAAATTTAAGCATTTTGAATTTTACAGGTGCCCCAAGTGTGAGTTTGACACCAAATCTGAGCCGGAATACAAGGCACATCTGAAGGACGAGCACAACTTGACTCCGGAAGATCTGGATGATGATCAAGGAATTCGAGTGCCCAAGATCAATTCGCAAGGAAAAGTAAAAGTCTTTAAATGCAAACAATGCGAGGTATGTCGAGGTTGCGCGATTTTGAAAAATGAAGGATTTTTAAATGATGTACTTATTTTTTTCCAGTTTGTGGCCGTGACCAAGGAGGATTTTTGGAGGCATACCAAAATGCACATCAAACCAGAGAAGATGCTCAACTGCCCAAAATGTCCGTTTGTCACCGAATACAAACATCATTTGGAATACCATCTTCGTAACCATTTTGGATCCAAACCCTTCAAATGTCCATCCTGCAGTTATACATGTGTCAACAAGAGCATGTTAAACTCTCACATGAAGAGTCATACAAACATCTATCAATACAGATGTCAGGATTGCAATTACGCGACTAAGGTAACTATTAATTTTTGAGAATTACAACTTTTACGTAAAAAAATTCAGGAGACTATGAAAGACCATTTCCAATTGGAACGAATTCAAAGAGCTCTCGCGGAAGTGGAAAGTACTCGCATATGTTTGATTGATAACATTTTGGTCTAAACCCAATTTGAAATTTTTATGAAGCGGAAATTCATCACAGTGATGCGTGTTTTCGCCTTTTTCGACGTTGTTTTTGACTTAAACGCCATCTAAGCAAATTTCAACTTTTCTATTGCAGTATTGCCACTCCCTAAAACTACATCTAAGAAAATACAACCATAAACCAGCCATGGTTTTGAACTCGGATGGAACCCCCAACCCCTTGCCCATCATCGATGTCTATGGAACTCGACGAGGTCCCAAGAAGAAGCCAGGCGATGAAAACAGTCTTAGTCTAAGTCCCGAAGGAGGGGAAAGTATGGTTCCACCCAAAAGTCCTACCAGTCCAGGAGAACATCTGGCACCTCAAGCGCCAAGATTTCCTATACTGCCTCCATTTGTCATGGCACAAATGCGAGCTCAAATGGAGATGCACCAGTCTTTAGGCCACCCGCCCCCAGGCTCCTCCCCCCAGCGAATTGGCCAGGCCCCACCCATGAGTCGATCCAGTAACGATGAATTCCCCACCTTGTTATCCAGTTCACCAGTCAGAACGAAGAACGAACGAGGAAATTCTTCGGAAATGGAGGAGGAAGGATCCATGGATCTTAATGGATCATCGGACAAGTTCAAGTGTGCCATATGTGACTTCGAGACAAGTAACAATGAAATTTACCGAAATCACATGATGTTTCACGCCAACAAGGAAGATTCACCTCCGCCGGCTTCAACATCCTTGCCGAGCGTCACCCTACCGCAATACCCTCTGCAGATCAGAAGTCCACTATCAATCAATGCTGGAGCCAAGGCTGCCGCGGCCGCGGCGGCCGCATCGGCCTTTTTCAGCCGCGAGAGGCCGCTTTCTAGCTCCAATGAATCGGAGAACGAAGCTCCGTCGTCTTCCATCAAAACGAACGAGGACAAGGACAATGGTGCACCTCCCCTGGACTACTTGGACTATCTTAAGAAGATGGCTCCATTGGCTCCATTGCTCCAAAAATCCATGAACACAAGTCCCAACCCTTTGATCTCCAGTTCGACGACAGGCGGTAGTCCACCAGTGACTGGAGCCAGCACTTCGGAGTTAATTTCCCGACTTTATTTCGGAAATTTAATGTCCAAAAACCTTAGTCATAATCCATTCAACCAAGTCAATCCTTTGGCACCATTGCCTTCTTCACCATCATCCCAAATCACCACTCAAAAACCAACGCAGACGACATCCAATGTCCCCGTCGCGGATTCTTCATCCGGAGCTCTGGACTTGTCCCAATTGAACAAAGGAGACTCACCCATGCCATCCAGACCCCAGTCTGGTTCCCAGACCAGTACCCAATCCGGATCAGGAAGTAAGTCATCCAGAAGGAAAGGCAAAGCTTACAAGATCGAACGGAAGTTGGTCATGCCAACAGATGACCGGGATTCCTTGAACTCCGGACAGTCCGAGTACTCAAACGAACATGACCTAGACGAAGCGAAAAGTGATGGATCGGCGGCTTCCAAAGAGGCTGGCCTGACAAGTACTAGCCTGGGGACCAATGGTGATCACGCTTCCAACGGAAACGACAACAAGACAAGTCACAAACCTTTGTCTGGAAGCCACGTATGCCAATTCTGCGAAATCGCCTTCAGTGATTCAATCATGTTCAGCATCCACATGGGTTACCATGGATTCCAAAATCCGTTCAAATGCAATATGTGTGGAATGGAGACCTCGGATAAGGTCGAGTTTTTCTTACACATAGCCACCAAACCGCATCAATAGTGTAGAAGTGCCATCATCGATCAAATTTTGATATTTTTCTTCATTTTCTGTAAAAAAAAAAATTATTGTCACGGGTGTCTTGAACTCTTTTTATTATTTTTTTTAACTCTTGATTATTTTCTCCTCTTGGTGTGTGAAGAAGTACTTACCAACAAAACGTATACCTCAGAAGAAAAATGACTGATTATTCAACGGACTGAAATTATTCATAATATTTTTTGACCTATGATTATTTTACGCAAAAATATAGACTAATGTATACCTATTAAAGATTTTTAAAGTTTTTATTCGGTAAACTAACCGGAACTTCTCGTTCCGGATGAAAGACTGAAGCCTTTCAAATCAACAATATTTGAATTTTCGCGCCAAAATTCTATACTCTTCTAGTTCAAATTGGGCGAAAATTCCATTGACAATTGTTATCTTTGGCAAGTTGGCAAAATTCATATGAGATTGAGATGTGTTTTGTAATTTACAAATAAGAAAGGTTGCGTGCTTTTGTTTCTATACTTTGCGCTAAAAAGAAAGGCCTCAATGTCCTTGGAAGCAAAGCCAAATAGAAAGGAACAACAGTTGCTTCTACCCTTACGTGCGTTTTGCACTCTTTGTATGTACCTAAAAAAAGTCTGAGTCAGTCATGAAACTTTGCATACTTTTGGCTCTTTTAGTCATTTTCCTTACATTCTGTGAATGTGAACCCGTTCCGGGAAGAAAAGGTGGACGCAAATCTTCCAGTGGTGGATTTTCTTCATGGTTTGGTGGCAGTAAAAAGAAACAGAATAATTATGGCAACAACAACAACAATTATGGCAACAACAACAACAATTATGGAAACTATGGAAAGAAGAAATCCAAGTATGGAACATTAAAGAAAGCTGCAGTGATTGGTGCAGCAGCTTATGGAGGATACCAATTGGGAAAACTGACCAGTGGTTATGGTGGTTGGGGTTGGGGACGTAGCCATGGTTATGGATTCAATGATTGGAATCGGTGGAGAGAGATTGACGGGTTTATGTGCAGAGATTCCAATGATTGTAATTGGATCGATCCCAGATTATATTGTCAAGATTATGAACTAGATTTTACCCCAAGCGTAAGTTCTTTTCTTCTTGAGTAATTCTACGTACGTTTTAATTTTTGACGCTTTTTTGCGACCTTTTTTGCCCTTGAAAATTCATTTTAGACCTTTGAAACTGGTTGATATAGTAAATTGTGTAGTAAAATAAACCAGTTAAAAAGGNAACTAGATTTTACCCCAAGCGTAAGTTCTTTTCTTCTTGAGTAATTTTACGTACGTTTTAATTTTTGACGCTTTTTTGCGACCTTTTTTGCCCTTGGAAATTCATTTTAGACCTTTGAAACTGGTTTATATAGTAAATTGTGTAGTAAAATAAACCACTTAAAAAGGTTTACAATGAATTCAAAAGGGCAAAAAAGGTTTTGCAAAGCGTCAAAATAAAAAGCAATAATTTAATGCTTTCACTTATTTTAGGCTTTGTGGTTTGGTGGAGATGTTGCTCGGATCGTTGGAGAATGTGCTTGCCCTCGCGGAATGTATTGGGACGATTATGAGATGCAATGTCGTCAAAGATTTCTGGGTGGAACTTTGGGTATCATAGGCGCTGTTGTTGCAGTCCTGTTGTTGCTTTGTTGTTGTTGCGGAGCTTTCGCACTCTTTAGAAGATTCATGTGAACATTTCTACGTACTAACTAAACTCAGGAACCAAAGTAAAATATGGAATTTCAATCTCAGAATCTTTATTTGTAGCATTTACAAAACTGGAATAAAATCTTTTAGTAACCCCCTTCTACACACTGTTCGAAATCTTTCTTTGTTGTCCAAAAATTCAACTTTGATCCCTAGAAAATTGTCAATTTTTGTGCCTAAATTTTTTTTATTGATTTTCAAGTTCAACTTTATCTACCACTGTCCAATAATCAGGTGGGGACTCGTCTTCTCCTCGAGTTTTTGGAGGGTGAAAATCTTGTACATGTTGAAAATCTTCATTTGGAGCACTTGGATGATTTTGATGTCGATTTTGGATGTCAATCCAATTGACAATTTGTTGGTTGGCATTTTGTACATTGGCTTCTTCGGTTAGCCTTTGCTTTTGATACACTTGTCTCTTTTTATAACGGTAACCTAAGCAAAATGCCAACAAAACTAATTTCAAAGCAACGACAATTAAGGCAATTTTCCAGCCGTCCATTGTTGTTTTTTCGCCGATAACGTGTTTGACGTTTGCTTAGTTACGCAGATAAAAATTCCTTGCTTATCAGAGAATTAGCGTAAATGCCTATTGCTTCACGGTGTTTGAAAATCACATAAAAAGTCTCATTCAACATTGTGAGCGAAGCGAGCTACGTTTACTTTTTGAGTGGACAAAACTTAATTAAAATGCCAAAAATGGTCCATTTTGGCGAGTTTTTGAAAACCTGAAGCTTGCGGTCAAACAGTGTTACCAGTTTCAACCAACAGAATAGTATTTTGCTTCTCGGAATGTTTGAACGACATTTTAAGATAAAAATACTATTACATATTACAGGTATGAAATGATAAAAATACTTTACAAGTTTAGAACATAAAAACTTGGATGTTTGTTAAGAATCTTCTTTTGTGATGATTTCAACCAACAGAATAGTATTTTGCTTCTCGGAATGTTTGAACGACATTTTAAGAAAAAAATACTATTACATATTACACATATGAAATGATAAAAATACTTTACAAGTTTAGAACATAAAAACTTGGATATTAGTTTAATTTTTCATTTCTTGATGCTTGATTTCAACCTATCTGTAGAATAGTATATTGCTTCTCGGAATGTTTGAACGACATTTTAAGAAAAAAATACTATTATGTATTGTATAAGAAATGATAAAAAAGTTTAAAAGTTTAGAACATAAAAATTTGATGTTATATCAAGACTAACTCAAAATTCACAGTGTTTGGAAATCACCAAAAAAGTATCATAAAATGACAGTAACAGAGCGAAATTAACGACATTTTCTAAGAAGAAAATGACTATTATTTTAAATATGAAATGATAAAAGATTACAAGTTTAGAACATAAAAACTTGGATGTTATATCAAGACTAACTCAAAATTCACAATGTTTGAAAATCACCAAAAAAGTGTCATCAGAATCTTTGCATCAACGAAACGACATTTTCAAAGAAGAAAATGACTATTATTTTAATAATGAAACGATAAAAAAATTTGGAATCTCCTTAATTTTCACGAAAAAAAATCAACAATCAACAGAATAGTATTTTGCTTTTTGGAATCTTTGAACGACATTTAAAAAACAAAAATACTATTATGTATTACAAATATGAAATGATAAAAATAGTTTACAAGTGCAGAACATACTTACTTGGATGTTAAATCAAGACTAACTGAATTTCCGCAGATGTCAGCAGAGCAGATGAAACTTCTGACAATAGTGTGATAAAATTCCAAGTTTATCAAGAAACAATTCCCCCCCGGGATGATTTGCATAAATGAGACATTTTTGGTAATTTTCAAACAATTATCAAAACTGTGTTGAGGGTCTCCCTTTTTTGAAAAAAGTCAAGACGATGAAAACTTTCGTTGTTTTTTCAATATCTCGGAAAATTATTTTTGTCTTTAGAAAAAACTGCAATTTTTCATTTTCGTAAGGAAAAACGGAAAAGCAGAATTCGTTATGTACCAACCAAAATGACAAAAAAATGCAATCTGCATTCTTCATTTCTTTGTGTAACACCTTCTTTGCATTACAATAAATGATTAGGACTTTACAAGTGTCATAGTCACATTGTTTGAAAATTACTCAAAATGTCGCATTTGAATTTTTGAATTTTGGC
>LT727929.1:135183-158887 GCA_900157175.1 Oithona nana | reverse complement strand
AATGATTAAGGATGAAGTCATTGCTGAAGCTCCTCCTTCTGTTGTTAAAGTAGTTATTGGACCTTGAGTTGATACCTTGGAAGTTGAAGCTTGAGTTGATGCCTTGGAAGTTGAAGCTTGTGTTGTTGATGAAGTTTTACATTCACATTCGCTCATAGAATTGCAATTATCTGTATCACAATAACATTGAGTTACAGTTACCTGAAATTACAAATGTAATAGTGAAATATTCTCTTTTCGTTAAAATTACAGTTTCTATGAAATCAAATACTTACCCCAATTTCAGGATTGTCAACAGAACAATCTTGATTGATATCTTCATGGCAATTTCTCGTGTACATTACTTCTCCATCGTCAACATAAATGCCAAACACACATACTTCACTTTTTAGACAATTTTTGGATTCACCTAAATCCTCAAGATTATAACAACGACCATCATTTCCACATACTTGGCATTTCAAGCCATTGTCTGGATTGACTGTTGAGGTCGAGGTTGATACAGTTGAACTTTCACAATTACATTTTTGGTCCGCATTACAGTTGTCAGTATTACAAAAGCAATGTACAGAATTCAATTCTTCGTCGACTATACATTCTTCACCAGGATCTGTATCACACATTCGATGATATACAGTTTCACCCTCGATGACTTGAAAATAGTTGTAAAATGTCTCATTTGGTTATTTTTGCAAAGTAATATGTATTACAATTTCAGATTTTAGTTACCATCTTTGAAGTAGGCACAAATGGTTCCTTCTGGACAAGTCTTTGAATCACCATTGTCATTTTGGTCCATACACATTCCATCATTTGCTTCACCTCCACATTCCCGACATTTCAGATTATTTCCTCCTCCACATACACATTCACGTTGGGTGTTACAATTGGGTTCGCTACAAAAACACTTGTAAGAATGGAACTGAAATTTCCAAGAAATCGATTTAGGCTTTCAAAAATCATAAAATGCTGAATTATCTTTACATTTTCTTCATCTTCTTCAACACATGCTTCTCCAGCATCTTCATGACAACTTCTTGAGTAGTGAGTCTTTCCATCAAATTCTGTAAAACTTGAAATTATTAGATGTAATGAGAAATTATAATTTTCAAAGTATGTACCAGTAATGCCAAAAACACAAACTTCTCCAGATTGACACTCTTTAGATTCACCAATATCTTCTACATTGTCACATTCACCCTCTGGTCCATTACAAACTTGACAATTGATTCCTGGATCATGGTTATCACAAGATTTACAATCATCATTTTTGTTACAATTATCTGTGTCACAATAACATTTCTTGCTTGCACTCTGTAACAAATAAAATAACACAAGTTACTAAATAACATAATTCGAAAATAACTTTACTTCATCTTCATTGAGAATTTCACAGTCATTGGCAGGATTATGTTCTTCACACATTCTATAGTATCTAAAATCCCCATCATAACCTAAATTGTAATCTAATCAATAAAAATACTTTGTTTTTGTTTGTAATTCATACCTTCCTCAAGCTTGACACAAACTTCTCCTTCAAGACAAGTCACAGAGTTTCCATTGTCTGATTCATCATCACACATGTGCATATCAAGTTGACAAACTTGACATCTTAGACCACTTTCTACCTTGGTAGTTGATGCTTGAGTTGAAACTTGTGTTGTCGATGAAGTTTTACATTCACATTCACTCATAGAATTGCAATTGTCTGTATCACAATAACATTGAGTTACAGTTACCTGAAATTACAAATGTAGTGAAAAATTTCAAAATTTTTAACCACTGTGAAATCAAATATTTACCCCATCTTCAGGATTTTCTACAAAACAGTCTTGATTGGTATCTTCATGGCAGTTTCTCGTATACATTATTCTTCCTTCGTTTCCTTCGTTCTCATTCTCAACAATGGTAAATGCACAAACTTCGCCATCTTGACAAGTTTGGGATTCACCTAAATCCTCAAGACTTGAACAAACTCCATCATCCCCAGAACATACTTGGCATTTCAAGCCATTGTCTGGATTAACTGTTGAGGTTGAGGTTGCAACAGTTGAACTTTCACAATTACATTGCTCATCTTTGTTACAATTGGGTTCATTACAGTAACAAATGTATCCACCAAGCTGTAAAATTAAATGTAAGAATTTTTTTACAA
Organism: Oithona nana; assembly: GCA_900157175.1. NCBI lineage: Eukaryota > Metazoa > Arthropoda > Copepoda > Cyclopoida > Oithonidae > Oithona > Oithona nana. The sequence continues at coordinate 156,732 of LT727929.1, read as the reverse complement.
TAATTATTTACACTCACCCCTTCCTCTGATATATCTTCACAAGTTTCACCACTTTCCGGTAATTTGTCACATCTTCTTGAAACTGATGACACTCCATTACCTAAATCTGAGATTGGATTGAATATATCTGAACTCATAAGCCTCCATAAAAACTAAAAAATTACCTTGATGAACATAGGCACAACTTTGACCCTTCAAACAGTAGCTTGAAATCCCATTATCATTTGAGTCCAAACAAGTACCATCAACCCCAAGACAAGTCTGGCATTTCAGACCACAGGTACACCCTTGATCTTTGTTACACAAGTCTGAATCACAGTAACAGGCTTCAAATTGAACTCCAAGTAATTCAGTTTCTTCACATTCAATAGCTCCAGGCTTTTTAGTACATTTCCTCATGGTCAAGTTCTCTTCTCCCACTTTTAATGTGACTTTTATGAAATATTTTCAAATGTAGTAATTCGAAGAACGTTACCTGCATGATAGTAGCCACAAATTTCCTCTGGAGCACAATCAGTTTCCACTCCATTATCTGTGTCATCTTTGCAAACTCCATCATTGTCACAGACTTGACATTTCAATGCCAAAGAGGCATTAATGAAAAGGAAAATCAAAGCTATTCTAGTGTTCATGATGATTGATTATGAAAGAATGAATTAGGCATTGTGGTCAATCTTATATAGAAGGGGGAGTTTGTGAGGCCTCATCAAATTTTGATAAGAGCTTAGATAATAGATGACTCAAAAAGTTTATTTCAAACAGGTTCAATGTATTCAGTTTGGTCTTCCTTTATTTTATCCAAATCAAATCCTTCAGTGGCTTGGGCAATTCTTTGTCTGGCTTTTTTGAAAGCTTCCATCACTGCAGTTAAACTACTAAACAAAGTAGCTGAAGCTAACCTATCCATCAAATGGTGTCTCTTCCATTTTGAATTAGTCACTTGAGCCCTTTTTTGATTGTTAGGTAAGAGAGCTTTGGATTGATGCATAACATACATTCTCAACCTGACAATTCCACTGGAAACTGTACGAAATCCATACCGACTCAAGATCGAACTATCATTCAAGACATTGCCACAGTAAGACAAGTCTTCCAATTCTGGAGTTCCTCCAATGAAATATCTTTTCATTTCTGTACTACTTGTCATTGGTCTCCAAGTGTCAACTTGGAGATTTTGGTATGCACCTGCATACTTAGGAATGTTAATGTATCCATACCCTTCGCTCCTGGTTCGAGTCCAGTAGTCAACAGAAACAACTTCGAAAAAGAGTTGAGGCCATTTGGGTAGTTTATCTGAGTCATCGAGGCGATTGATGTCATAGATGAGGTCAAGACAGAATGGATGTCCAAAGTGGGCCACTTCCTTATCACTTCTTATGTAGCAGGTTTGAGTGATACCATTGTCATTGGTATCATCATTGGTGTCTTCATTAAATGACCAACCTAAAGGTAACTCCAAAAAGTAATGGACAAACAGGCTTGATCCAAAAGTGGTATCAAAATCTTCAGCTGAAATTATTTCTCCATTGATGACTACTCTAAATGATCTTCCTGGAGGTTTCTCAAAGTCTTCACCTACTTCAGATCTGAGTACTTGAATATGCCTGGCAAAGACTTCATTTTGCATGACACTTTCTCTCATTTCTTCATCTTGGTCCATGATGGGTGAGACATGTTCAATCCAATATTCGTAGGTCTCTTTTTGATGCTCCAATTCAATTATATATGGCTTTCTATTACTAGTAAAATCTGGATTGACCTCCAAGACTCCATTTGCTCCATACTTCAATACACACAGATCTACATAGTCACCATAATGATCCTGATCAGTATCTTCTCTGTTGCTTTGATCCAAAGCTAACCTGATCACCATGACTTGAGCCACATTGTTTAAGGAATGCAATTTAAGTTGGTTTTCTCGAGTAGGTACATAATTGACAATGTTTTGGGTAGGTACAGTTGATTTGTCATGGGCTGGTCCACTTTGTATTGTATTTTGGCTGCTGCCTCCTCCATTGCCTGTATTTCGACGACGTAGTCCATCTGCCATCAGTAAAGAGACAAAATTGGGTTCTTCATCCGGATCTGTAGTCATGCGGTATCCATTACGTGGTAAAATCTTTTCCTGAAACATTGAATACACATCAAAAGTTGACTTTGAATTTTCGCGCCAAAAAGAATTTTTTTTCAAGGCACTGAAATTCAATTTTCTGCTTAGAAAAAGTTTCCAACGAAAACAAGTTCCAAAACAAGTTTTGAACCAAATTCTAAATCTAAACAAACAACAAAAATGAATTCAATTTGGATTATTCTGTCAATATTTTGGTCAATTGTTCAGGCACAACAAAAACCAAGTATTATAATCATAGTAGCTGACGATTTGGTAAGAATAATATTTTTCGTCTCAAAAATTGTAATAAATCCAGGTCTATTTTCAAGGGTTGGAATGACGTTGGATTTCACGGATCGAATGAGATTCCCACTCCAAATATTGATGCTTTAGCATATGACGGAATAATTTTGAACAATTATTATGTCAATCCACTCTGTAGTCCGAGCAGAGGTGCCCTAATGACCGGATTGTATCCGATACATACAGGCTTACAACATGGTGTAGTGCAAGTCAATGAAGACCGAGGGATACCTACTAATATCACCTTGTTACCAGAGTATTTGAAAAGACTAGGATACAAAACTCATGCTATTGGTAAATGGCATTTGGGACATAGTAGGAAGGAGTATTTGCCAACTTTTAGGGGGTTTGATACTCATTATGGGTACTGGGCTGGTATGCAAGATTATTACAGTCATAGTATCTACAAAGTTGATGAGGTAAGTATCCAAAGGTTACTTTTTAACTTCTTCAAGTAGTTTAAAAGTTTTCTTTCAGGCCTCTTAAACTTTTTTTTGTGCAACTCTTTAAAAAAATTCCCCAACTTGTTTTCAAAGAAAACTCATTTGAAAATTGCGCTGCAGGGCTGGGGCTACGATTTCCGAGACAATCTTGATGTGGCCTTTGAAGCTTACGGCTCTTATGCGACAGACTTGTTTACTCTCCAAGCCGAAAAAGTTGTATCAGAACACAACAGCTCCCAACCTCTTTTCCTCTACATGGCCCATTTGGCTGTTCACAGTGCCAACTTTTACAGTCCATTACAAGCACCGTTGGAAAGTATCCGAAAGTTTGCTTACATTCAAGACCCCCAAAGGCGACGATTTGCAGCAATGCTGGACAAATTGGACCAATCAGTGGGTCGATTGATTTCTGCATTGCAACAAAAACAAATGTTGCACAATTCAATCATACTTTTTACAACTGATAATGGAGGTTAGGGAAATTTCTTATAAAAAAGTCAATTTTTCAAGGATATTTTCTAAAAGGTCCGGCGGCCGGATTTGACCTGAATAAAGCTTCCAATTGGCCGCTACGTGGCATCAAGAATACATTATGGGAAGGAGGGGTGAAAGGAAGTGCTTTTCTATGGAGTCCATTGTTGAAAAATTCTAGTCGAGTTCATAGCACAAGCTTGATGGGAATTCAAGATTGGTTGCCAACACTTTATCATGCAGCAGGTACGTATTTCAACAATATTTATTATTCTTTACAGATTCTAGGCACATTTTGGGATTTCCAAAAACTTTGGAAATTTGGACACTTTCGGATACATTTGGACACTTTCGGATACATTTGGACACCTTTGGATACATTTGGATACATTTGGATACATTTGGATACATTTGGATACGTNACATTTGGACACTTTCGGATACATTTGGACACTTTCGGATACATTTGGACACTTTTGGATACATTTGGACACTTTCGGATACATTTGGACACTTTCGGAAACATTTGGACACTTTCGGATACATTTGGACACTTTCGGATACATTTGGACACTTTTAGATACGTTTTAACATCTTTGGACACATTTAGACATGCCGTTACGGATAATTTCTTGCAATTATAGACGCAATAGAGTCAGAGTTCATAGTTTTAGTGGTTTTAGACAAATTGGTTAGGAACAGACTTCTATGACGCCACTGCATTTTGTCCTTGAAAGTGATTGATTGCAAAAGCCCTAAAGTATTTTTCCATGTTTACAGGAGGCCAGCAAAGTGATCTCCATCCCATGGACGGACAAAATATTTGGCCTGACTTGAATGGACATCAAAAAGCAGAAAAATCTACAAGATCAATTTTGCATAACATTGACAGAGGAAACGAGGCAATCAGAATAGGAAAATGGAAATATATCAGAGGTAGAAACCAAAAATAGTCCAAAACAAAAGTCATTTTCTGCATGCTTTGCATTTCAGCATGATGAACTAAGAATAACTGTCACAATTATTATACTTCTGCATTTGGATGTATTTTTAAGAATCTCAAAATAATCAAAGCGTATTTTCGCAGGAACTTGCTCACCTAACCTAACCAAACTTCACTTAACCAAACTGAGCTACAGAGTTTGACATTGAGCAGATTGGAATTGTAGATTTTATGTCTATGTGATAACTCTAACTTTCAGCATCAAAGCAAGATTGGAGTGGTTGGTATGGCCCCAGTGGGAGATACATCAGCAAGTATGACATCCATAAGATTACAACCAGCCAAGCTTTCTCAACTTTGAAAGCAATGGGGACAAGGGACCTTCCCTCTGGGCAAAAAATGACACAAATAAGAACTGCAGCTACAATCCATTGTAATACTTCATCTTTTCACTATCCAGATTGTAACAATGTGACACAAGGTACAGTGTTTGAAAATATCTCAAAAAAGTCTCATTTTGCAACTTTCCAAATTAAAGGAGAAATACTCTTTATGGTGGAATTCAAATGAGACATTTTGGGGTGATTTTCAAACACTGTGGACCAAAAAATAGGATGTCTTTTTGACATTTCTTTGGATCCATGTGAACAAGTCAATTTGGTTTCCACTCACCCAGAAATTGTGAAAGACTTGAAAGCTGAGCTTCAAAAGCTAGAAAGGACTGCTGTGGAACCCACAAATGGACCCAAAGATCCTCAAGCTAATCCCAAGTATTGGGGATACATTTGGACGCATTGGAAAGACTTGTGACTTGTGATGAATGTGACGCAAGATTTTATGCATTCAATAAAACACGTGACACGTTTTTTATGATGACAAGAATTGCAACTTTGAGCTAAAGCTGCAATTGCATTATGAATGTTGCTATGCAGAAATTCACAAAAAAATCGATCACGCAAACTTTTTCTGACAGCAGTTTTGTTGTTGGACTTTTTGGACCTCTTTTTGTGACATCTTGGCAAGTTTCTTAGCTCTTCTCAGAAATCTCAGTCTCTTCAAGTTGTGTCTGGTACCAAAGGTTTATTTGTACAGTTGTATTTGGTAGTCCACTATTTATACAACAGTGTACTATAGTGTACAACTTGGTACAATGTATTACTAAAATGTACAATTTGGTACAATAGTGTACATCTTAGTACAATAGTGTACATCTTAGTACAATTTTGGTACAATAGTGTACAATTTGGTACAATAGTGTACATTTTGGTACAATAATGTACAATTTGGTACAATAGTGTACAATGTATTGGAACATTGTACAATCGTGTACAGTGGTACAATAGTGTACATTTTATGGTATAATTCTTCGACATGTTGCGTTTATGCAAGCAAGGTGAAAAAGTGCACGTTGCAACTGAAATTCGACGAAAACTACCTTGTAATAACACTTTCTCTTTAGGCCTACTTCTAAGGCCTAGTCCAAATAAACTTCCAAATGCCTTTTTGTGACGCCTGCGCATTAACTTCCACAAAATCCGGCTGCGTTAAATACATTTCCCATCAATTCATTTGAGCTTTGCCAGCCTTCAAAGATGGTCCTCCAGTGTCCCAAATGCGACAAAACCTTTGTCGACGACAAAGTGCTCGTCGAGCACATCAAATTGGTCCACGGAGACCAAAAGACCAAAAGCGAACTGCGAAGAGCCAACGATGTTGCATTGTCGCAAATTCAGTCCAACGATCCAACGAATCGACGAAAGAATAAAAAATCATATCATGTTTGTGTACTTGATATTCCACCTACTGGACTCAAATTGCCCAAAACTATAAACTAAAGGTAAATAACGTACACTTAAAGTACCCAAAAAGTTTTGAATCAAAAGTGAGCGGAGTGAATTGTAAATACATTTTTATACGCACTACGCAGTTGTACCAAAATGTACACAATTCCACAAAAAGGTACACAAATATACCAAAAGGTACACAAGTTGTTAGCTCGCTTCCCTCGCTCTTATTTATATGAGACTTTTGTGGGTACCTTTTGAAATTAATGTACTATGTACTATTTTTCATGCATGCAATTATTTTTTTGACAGATTGGCAACATTGAATGTTGCATTATTATCAAGATGATGGAGAGACCAAAGTCACCCTAGTTTTATGTTTTAAAATTATATCGATCTGTAATCGTCGGAAATAAAGTCTATTGAGACATTGCGTGCATTAATACCGAATTCATGGCTGGTCATTCAGAGTGAATGAAGTACAGAAAAGTTTCTGTCTGGCTACATCAAAGTTATATAACAGGACACTTTTACTTTCATTCCAGTTCCTTATCCTCCTTCTTTTACTCCTTGTAAAGTGCACAAAAACTGCAGTTTGAGTTATAAAGTCACCTTCGTTAACAGACTTTATTCCTGCAAGTTTTACTCTCTCTATGCATTTCTTTTTCCGTTACGGAATGAACCAATTTTTCAATTTGGATGTAGAAATTCTAAAGTTATGCGTACTCTTTTAAGCGCGTACTCTTTTAAGCGCGCACTCAGTTAAGCGCGCACTCTTTTAAGTGCGCACTCTTTTAGACGCACACTCTTTTAGACGCGCACTCTTTTAGGCGCGCACTCTTTAAGGGGTGCGCTCTTAAAAACAAAGAAGCACCAAAAGCGCTACGAAAAAGGTAACATCTGACAGCTGTGACGGCAGAGCCATAAACAACAAAAAAGTTGGACCTACTAAAAATGGAAAAATCTGTTACCTACCTCATCCTGCTCATAAAGTTCTCCATCCAAGCAAGTAAAAATGGGTTGTGAAAGAGTTTTGGCTCTTTTCTTGGCTTCTTGCACATCTCTGAAAAACTTCTTTTTCAGCACATTTCCCTGTAAAAGAAAAGAAAAGACTCATCAAATAATCCCCACCGTATTCTGACGTTTTGGGTCCAATTTACCTGAAAATCTTCTTCTTTGGCTTTTTGGTAAAAAGTCTCCTCTTTGGCACTGAACAGTTTTTCTTGCCAACCTAAAGTCACGTTGGCGATCCATTGGGCGTTTACCGAACTGCTGGCCGGACTCGATGGTTCTTCGTCTTCTTCTGTGGTGGTCACCGAAAAATTGGACGAAGCAACAACTTTTCTTACCTTGAAATAAATAAAAACTGAGTTTTTACAGCTGATTTGCTAACTTTGTTTTGATTCGCCAATTTTACCAGAAGAAATTCTCAAAATTGTGGAAAAGCCAACAAAATTGATGAAAATGTTGTTTGTTGTAAAATCTTGGATTTTCTGGACTTTCTAGAATTTGGATCCCTTGGGAAATATGACTTACCCTGACTTTCAACCTGAAATGCTCGATATCATCTCGACACCTATAATAAGCTCCACTTTGTTCTTCGTCTCCTTCAGCCACAGAAGGATCAATGTCTGTTAACAAAGGATCCATATTTTGGAATTTCTGATACCCTCAAAAAGTCCAAACATGCAGGTATAAGTTTAGCTTTCTAATGAAGTAAGCCACAGGTATTGAAAGGAACCATATCGCAATGTTTATCTATTCACTCACGCAACCTTATCCACAGTCTGAAAAGCTTTGAAATTTCGCGCTAAAATCATAACAGCACCAACAATTATATTTCGAAATCACAGTGGATAATTCAATATTTTAAGGACCTTTTGACATAAAGGTTCAGTCATAATTTCACGCAAAGTTTCATTTGACAACTCATGCTTCCAATGATCATGTTGAAAATCTCGACTTCGGTGAGTATCATAATATTTTTGAATCCTCATTTCCCTTTTGATGTCTAATTCTTTTGACGAAATGGGAATGTAGCTTGAATTCTTCTTTGCCTTTTCAAACTCAATCCTGTAAAAAAACCTCATTCAGCGCACGGTGTTTGAAAATCACAGAAAAAGTCTCATTCAACATTGCGAGCGAAGCGAGCTACGTTTACATTTTGAGTGGACAAAAGTTAATTAAAAATGCCAAAAATGGTCCATTTTGGCGAGTTTTTGAAAACCTGAAGCTTGCGGTCAAACAGTGTTACCAGATATGTCAGTTATAATAGGACAAAAATTGGTGGAAAATGCCAAAATTAAAAAATCAAATGCGACATTTAGAGCAATTTTCAAACAATGTGCGCACGCGTTGTTAACGGAAAAACGTACCTTGAAAGTTGTCCTAATCTCCATTGTGACTCCAATCGAATTTTCCTTTTAGTCAGACTGATTCCTAAAGCAGCTTTTGTCAAACTACGAACTTCAGAACTTTGTGAATCTTCTTGAAGTTGAGAGTGACTTTGAATGTGAGCATAAGCGTATTTCAAATCTTCTTTTGAAGCATTGATGAATTGATACAGTTTGGAAGTTGTCAGATAGGGTTCTAGCACCATGTCTTCGTATTTTAGGGTCAATATCCGGCTTTGTATTACCCGATCTTTCATCTAAAATGATTTTTAAAAAGGTTTTCCACATTGTTGACAATGTTTGAAAATTACTAAAAGATTGAATGCTTACCGATACAAATGCACTTACTTGTATCACAGCAGAGTAATCCTCATAGAGATTTCCACAAATCTTTTGAGGCGCTGCAGCTCCAGGCAACCACTCATGAATTTCTCGCTTCAAAGAATTGATGGTACCTCTTGGATCTCTTTGTAACAAAATCACCTTGAAATCCGGACCCAAACTTGAAGATTGGGGATTTTCCAACTCAGCCAATATGTCTGACATTCTTAGCCGAAATAATTTTGTAAGGCGTAGCGAATTCTTTTGGCATTTTTGACGGATAGAAGTGAGGAAATGTCGCTTTTCCAATAATGGTAGAGTTTTCAATTGAGTTTGGCCTAAATCGGGTTTCTTGAAAACGAAAGCTCTGGCTTTTAAATTGTTGAGGAGTTTTTTGGACAGTGTTTGGTACTGACAGTTTAATAATTTTGACACAAATTCAATTTTCTGCAAAAAAAGAAATAAAATGTTGATTAACGGTAAATTTGACGCGTTGTTGACAAAATTGAAACTGAGAATTGAGCGTTGAGTCATATCAGCTGACGCACTTAAATTTTGCTTATAATGCATTGATTTGCTAGTGGGGCAGTGAAAACAAAGGACCAAAACATAATTTTTTCATTTGTGATACAATTAAAAAGTATTCAAACATGTTTGGACACGATGTTAGAAAAGGTAAGATCAAAATTGCTGCATAGGTCAGACATAAACATTATGTTATTGGTTTATCAAGGACTGTTTTCGTCTCTTTATTGACAATTGACTCTGTTGTTACTTTTTGATTCAAATTGACAATACACAAACACTAGATTAGGGTGGCTAAATAGTTGTTTAGTTTTTGTTTAGTTTAACCTAGAGTCTCTGAATGGGTGGCGACTTCTTGATTTCACCAAAAGTTCCGACACGCCCAAACGTCTTTCTGACAAAATCTGATTTTGACTGGTGCGTTATCTCAAAACAGATATGAAGTAAACAAACCATGTCTGGTTTGGGGTAACAAGAATCTTAAATTAGACATAGTTTGGGTCAACTTAGAGAAAATTTTCAATTACCAGTGGATTCAGCTTCATTTCCTCTATTCATGAAGCTCAAAAAATCCTGCCCAATTGTCATACAAGTATGTCTTTCAGCCACCTTTTTTTTGTTTACTTTGCGCAACATTTTTCCGACAGTCAACCCAACCTTTCCACATTATTTGTTTTGATTTAAACCCTATCCAGAAATTTTTTCAAAAATTTTTTTGAAAAAAGAAGAAGAAATAGTTTTCTCAATTCTTAAGGTGAAAAAGGCTTTTACAAGGGTCTCAATTGAGACAACAAGCAATATGTACCATCTAAAAGTACCTAGAATCAAAATGAAAACTGTATGAAATATGCCTTAAAAAACGCCTTTGGGGGTGTTAAAACGGGCGCCTCTTTGATTTTTTCTGATATCCAGTTTCCGTTGTTTTGAACACGTTTTTGGAAAACTCAAGGAGGCAACCCTCCCAACGCAATTCAATGTTTTTTTTTGTCACTTGCAACCTCAGTGGAAATGTTGCGTGATATCGGAATTTTCCATAATGCGCTACCCACTCAGAGAAGGTCCAAGCGCTTACCCGCAAATTCTCAGCAATGAGAACTTTTGAGGGAAAAGCGCGCCGGAACTGAGCAGAGGAATCCAGATACCCTATGATACAGTTAAAAAAGTATTTCAAACATGTCTGGACACAATGTTAGCAAAGGTAAGATCAAAATTGCTGCACAGTTCAGACATAAACATTATCTTATTGGTTTATCAAGGACTGTTTTCGTCTCTTTATTGACAATTGACTCTGTTGTCACGAACCCCTAAATGTGCAATCGACTTTTACAGCCAACTTTTTTCCATGGCCTTATTTACTTCAAGGGAAAGTAACAAAACATTACAAAACAGAAGATGAGAAGCAGGAAATCTTCTACTTTTTCTTCCCCCTTTGTTCATCTATTCTTGCCAACAAAAGGATTTTTCAAAGCTCCTATGAGCGTTTCCATTCTAGTTCCTCGCTCCCTATCTAACCCAAAATGATTCATTGTAGAAAACTTTTTAGGAGGTGTCACAAATGGGTTGGCATTAGAAGAGATTAGTCAGGCTATGAATAGCAAATGAAACTTCGATTTGACTCATTTTGGCTACTCTTGTCATTGTTGTCACACTTCAGGTCACAAAAACGTGTGTCACACTGATTTATGTCACATTACTCACCTTATTTATAGGCTCCTCCAAACTCTTATTAGCTTTTGCCATTAACCATAATGGCTCAAAAAAGTAGGATACTCCTGGCATGGCAGATAACACTTCCCCCACATAAGACGATCCAGACCTTGGATTGGAACTGATCAAAATGACTTTAGTAGGCACTTTCTTCTGTTTGGGATAGTAATATCTCATGACTTCAGTTCGATTTTTCATTACTTCACTTTTGTTTTTAGAATGTAAGTATTCTTCTACAAATTGACTGTAATGAAGACTTTTGTTCCTTACAGTTGTGTATTTGATTTGAGCCAATTCACCCAAGTACACTAAATGAGTAGCAAAGGCCGCAAAGAAGAAAAATAGACAAAATTTCTTGAATGTTAATTTAGGTTTGTCAAACTTTTTTAGCTTGAATTGTCGATGTTTGGTTTTGGTAGTAGTGTTTGGTGATAGTAACGTCATGATTGTCACCAATCGACTAAAGGGGACTGACTTTTAAGGAAGGCAGAGTCCACTAACAGGAGCACCAACCAGCACCGGAAAGTTGAGGATCACCTTGACGATAACATAGCTCTGACAAAACACACTAAAGACATTGTATAATACTTTACAGTGATTGGCCTGTTTTCCTTCTATTTTTGCCGCTAGAGGGCGTCTATCTAATTTGTGATTTTATACCAAAAGGTTTTCCAAAGTACTATATTGTCACAATCAAGTCACACTTTTAAGGATAGAAAATATTATATGCTCACTTCATAATGAGATAAACCAATGGTTGGTTGGTGGGGAGTGTCGTGGAGCTACTGGCGGCACATTGTTATTCTCCTCAAGCTTCGTGATCGTTGTTGTTTAATATTACTTCTTGGCATGTCTGTAGTATTCCAGTAGGACCTATAGTCTCACGTACTCTCTTAGAGGCGGGGTTCAACTAGTTGGCTCCTAAAACCATCATAATATGTACCATAGTAGCGGGCTAGGACTACTCGAGAAAGCTATTTTGATAGTAGGAGTGCCTATCCTCCCTTCCTTAGTTAAAATGAGATATTTTTTTGGCCTCAAATGGCCTCAGTGACCTCAAAATTTCCTAGGTCAAATGGAATGGATTTGTATTGGAGACATACAAGGTGTCAGATATGGAGCTTCAAAGTAGAACAGACCAAGAAAATTCTTACACCCTCTTCAACTTTTATTGCTTGGGCAACTATGGAATTTTTCAATTTCTTTGTGGCTCAGCATCTTTTCTCCAGCTAGAAAGCACTTTCCTTCTCCTCCTCTTCTCAGATATTTTCATAAGTGTCCTAGTGTACCCTACTTCAAAAGCCCAAAAGGTCTCTTATGATGAATAATGCACCAAAGAAGAAGAAGTTGTTGGCCTCTTTTCTAGATGCAAATCCTTACAGGCAATTTTAGAGTTCAATTTTTAGGCTCGCTGAGCTTTTATGGCTAAAAAAGTTTTCCTTCTTTTCTTCAAAAGATTTCAGAAAAAAATATGACTAAAATATCAATCTAAAAGTCTTCAAACAAGACTATTTTTGGCCAATTATAAGTGCTGTTTGCAATAAGCAAATGTTTGGCCTTAGAAGTGTAACTTTAAAGAAAAAATCCGAGAAGAAAACTCCAATGAAATGAATTATTCATGAGGACTAGAGAAAACGAAGCATCAGAGGCTTGCTTTCTAGCGGCTTTTGAAAAGAGCAGCTCCAACTTCTAATGGTTCTTTCCAGTCTGATGCTTTTCTAGATTCATTGCTAAGAATCTGCTGACATATACAAACCAAAACACACTAGGGTAAACTTTCATTGAATTTTCCCTTGTGTGTAGACTTACAATCCTCTTTCCCTTTGACAACTTTTTTTACCATAGAAGTAGGTAGCAAATCTCATTTGCCTAATTGGACTTCCTGCGCTAAAAAGAGGTAAGGGAGACCTTTCTTCTAGATTTTTTTTAGGTTCAGTGTAGGAATGCAAAAACAGTATCACCATTATTTTCTTGGCACATCTCTTCTCTGGCTGCACTAGCAACGCCCCTAATGAAGTAGAAACCTTGTGTGAAATATTGATGAGGCTCCTCTTCAGTTTTCACACTAGACCAGATAAAAACCAGTAGACCACTGCAAAATATTGGTTTACCCTCATTTCCTTTGCATTCCTTCGCCTTTCTGATATTGGCATATAAAGATAATTGGTACCTGTACCTTACAAGGTACTTGACCAACATCACATCCCAGACATTTCCCAGCTGGAAATTTGCTCCAATGGTTTTACTACTAAGGATTCTTCATGCTTGCTGAACAGTTCCTCTTTTGTCTTTAGAAAGCATTGTTGCCAGAGGGTCACGCTATTTACAGTTGTTCTGCTGCTCTGAGCTGAAGGGGATCATTTCGCAGACCATTGATCAATACCAGGAAAGAAGCCCTTGAAACTACTCTGGGACTCTACTGCTTTCTCCATTGATTTTCTTCAATGATGGATCATCTCGTAATAGAAATAGTAGCAGGGATATGAGATACGTAAATGCAATCTGCTGGCAACCATTCTCCTTCAGCCAAGGGTGCTGGTTTGGTATGCATATAATCTTATGAGCAGTGTATACAGGAGTATTTGTACAGGGACATTTTTGCATTTTGTAGTTTCTACCATTGTTTGGAAATTCTTCAAAAATGTATCATTTTTACAATATTTCGAGTGAAAATCAAATGTTTTGGAAGATTTTCAAACACTGAGAAAAATTCATATGATACATCTGAGTAGAAATCTTCCTGTACTCGATGAAGGTGCCAGAGCCGTCTAAGTAAACAAAAAGACACCTTAGAGGATGGTATTCCACAAATCTGGAGCATTTGTGTCATTTATCTTAGGTTGGCGTTTTCTACAAATGAAAAGGAGAAGGAGAGCTTTCTAAAAAAAAGAGCTGACTGTAGAGAGAGATATAGAATTGTGGGGTGACATGCAAGGTTGTCCCTTGGGACTGAGGCAGGCCAAATGAAATACACCAAACCTTTTGGGAACCTAGTAATGTAATAAAATGCATCTGAAAGGCAATCTTTATAGGTCTGACACTTTAGAAAAGCTGCAACAACAATAAAAAGTAAATACAGGACTTTTCCTTATCTGTCAGTATTTCAAGTCTGATGTATTTTTCCTCTGATACAACAAATACACTTAGGTTTAATGATAGTACTAGATAAACATCGCTGCTCGTATGTTTAGAGTCTAGGAGGGGGTTAGTACAACCATTATTGTGTTGGGCTTTCACATTAACTTTCTGTCCTTGTTTTGCTTCGACGGCACATCCTTTGTTAGTCTTGTTTTAGTTACTCGACAAATGTGTATTTTGGTCAAAACTTTAGAAGAAGACCTCGTAAAAAACTTTGCAAACTCCTAGGGGAACAATGGCTTTCACTTTTTACATCCCTCTATTTGGGTACAAATGTATGGATCTAATTACAGCTGCCAAATATACCAATTATCACAAAATAAATGTTGTCATTAATTTGTTGGAGTAAAAGTGAAAGCAACTCCCTTGGGGACACATTTGTTTGACATGGTAGGAAACATTCGAGGAAAAGTCAAGTTATGTGTGTGTGTGCATTTTGTGTTCCTTTCATATAGACGAGAAGTGAGCGAGGAGAGGGCGAAAAACGCGCGATTGGGATATGGCAAAAAGAAAGCAAGCTCTTCCACAGTTCTACACCGTTGAAGTAAAGGAAAGAGCGCGCTAACGCGCACCCATCGATTGTGCAGCAGCAGCAGTAGTGGTTGGGCTCGGTTGACACAAAACCATTGTACTTTTACAAGTGTAAAAATAAAAGAAAATTAATCTTGACATAGTAGTACTGCTACCTTGGTCAACTAGGTATTAGAAAGCTCGGAAATTACTTCTGTGGTACACTGCAATATTGTGAGGAGAGCAATCGGAAAGAAGATAGTATTTGGCCTCTTATAACTGCATCAAAAGTTTCAAAAAACTAAAAGTGGTGTAGGGTTTAAAGGAGAAAAGTGCATTGAGCCTCACTCTGTTGTTCCTAAAGGATATAATTGTGGACTTCTGTGAAAAACATGTCATGTAAGTTTTAGCTGCTGCTAAACTTTTGCTTTGAGACTGAGTTTGAAATGTGTGGCAATTTACAAGAACTTGTAAATTGTATGGTATTCCACACTTTAGTATTCCATACCCGTATGTTCGATACTACTTCAGTAGCTATACTTCTGTACATATTTGATGCTTTAGGATTTGATACCTCAGTTTTTGAGACTTCTGTATTGTAAACCTTAAAATGGAATACTTTAGCACAACTACAATACATCAGTATTCTGTACTCAAGTATTCGATGCATACTAGGTGTATCCGATATAACAGTATCTGCTCCTTCAGTACTTGACCCTTTGGTAAACAGTGCTTTAAGATCAAATACTTTAGGATACACTTCTTTATCTTACACCTTAGTATCTGAAACTTAAGTTTTGTTGCCTTTTCAATTTGACACTTTTTATTTTTGCAAGACCAAATGGTCCAAATAAAAAGTTTTGAAAAAGTTCCTTTCATCATCCATCCAAATACAGTACTTTCCATTGCAGTAGCATCAGATCCTCTAGAGTCAGAAGATCCTAGTTTTTGGCTTTGAGAGGAGCTCTGCAACTACGTACGAATGCAGTCTTCTCAGTCTGGAGAGAGGACACAGCGAGAAGAAGAAGAAGAAGCTGAGCGCGAGTGAGTGAGCGCAGCCTCCTTTCTCAACCAGCACTCAGTTGTGTGCCGTCCCTGGTTCTTAACAGTTCTTTCTACACCATGATGCAGCCCCTGATGCTGCCAAGACCACAGCAGCAGCATAGCCTACAACACCATAAAAACTGAGCAAAATGTGTCGCATGGGTTTCATCACTGGAGGCCCCAATGAGGCCCTAGTGGTCTCTGGGTGCTTCCATTCACAACCATTGATAGTGGTTGGAGGCTGGGCTTTCGTTATACCTTGTGTCCAGAAAGTACAGAGGCTTAATCTCAACATCATGACTTTAAAAGTGGCTTCACCAACAGTGTATACCCAGCAGGGTGTTCCTTTATCTGTGACTGGTATTGCACAGGTATGGTATCTATTCTGGAGTTTTGCAGTTATGCTAATTTTTGCTTTGAGAGTTGGAGATTCAAATATTCCTCTGCTGCAGAGCATCTCTACCTCATTGGTGATGCAGAAAAGCTGGAATTTGGTTCTGCTAGACCTACTTTGATGACATAGTCCCATTTTCACATTCATTCCATTCAGTCAATTGATGATCATTGAGAATTGCATCGTTAGATATTGTGAGATGTGTAATTGGTACGAAAGATAATTGTAGGCTTACTCAATGTTGGAGTAGCGGAATGCAATTGTGCGGTTGGTCGGATGTTTCATGCCCGTCACGTAGATTGCTACGTACGTATCGTACAATTACCCAAGTGAAGCACAATACACTCAAAAGCAAAAATAGTTCACGGTACACCAACCATTTTCATTTGCCGAGCCAGAAGCACATCATTCACACGCAAAGAAAAGAAAATTCTTACGGACTGTTCTTTAAACAGGTAATAAAAGTCAAAAAAAGATTCCCATTTGGATCTAACTTTTAGGACCATCTCAGTTTCACTGAATCCTTTCTCCCCCATCTCCACTCAGAATTCAAGCAAAGTTTGAGGCACGTACGTACTTAGGTAGAGAGATATAGGAGGCTGTTAGTGTGTCAAGAACCTCTCTTCTAAAATGAATAATGTAACAAGGTCAGGAAAGATTAGATACATGAGAAACAGAAGAATAGGAGTGGAGGAGGCCTCCTATACTGCGCCTATTTCTTCCCCATCCCAAAAAGGAAATTGAGATGCAGCTCGTGACTAGCATTGTCTCTTCTAAATGCACAAGACTTTCTTTACTTGAGACTTACAACATGCAATAAAGAGACCTTCTAAAAAGTCTTTCCAAAGAGGAGCTTTAAAGTCAAATGGCCCACTTGGGAAAGTTTTTGCTAGAAAGGATAAGAAGATAGTCATGTAGGTTAATTGACAGAAAGGAACATGAAGCCTGTCAAGATATGCTTTTCATATATAATGATGCCCTTTGTGTGTAATCTTGTTAAGGTGACAACTTTTCAGATAAGACAAAAGGGGGAGAGATAAGAAGAAAGAGGCTTCTTCTCCTCCTCCTCCTGATATAGTAGCTGGAGCAGAAAGTTGGCGGCCATTATTGTTAGGAGAATGGCATCATTTCTGCTGAACCTCCTTTAGTCCTTTCCCTTCAGTCTTTCTTGTTCTCCTCCTTAATGATCATAGGCTTACAAAAATGGACCCACAAGGCTAAAAGGGATGACTTTATCAAGGGCTATAAATGTCAAGATTTCAAATGGCTTACGACACTTTAAAAGGTTAGGAGAGAAATGGGATAGTGTCCTTTGGGGACCCACAAAACTTAGATTGGATTGAGGTTCAATTTTTACGACAGTCATCTTTTTCTGGTTTTACAACAGTTGGAAAGAATTTTGTTTCTTTAAAATGCTTCTGTTTCTGCAAATGATGATTAGGGCTGTTCTGTGAACTATTTTTGCTTCTTGATGTATTGTTTCTAACTTTGATAATTGTACGATGATCCGTATCAATCTACGTGACGGGCATGATACATCCGGCCTCACATACAATTGCATTACGAAACACATAGGTATCTTCGAGCATGCCTACAATTCTTGTTGCACCTATTACACAATCATACAATACCTTCCGATACTTCAACATTGAGTAAGCTTACAATTATCTACGTACCAATTACACATCTCACAATATCTAATGATACAATTTTCAATGATCATGTATTGATAGGATTGCCTTATGTGCAAGTAAAACTGATTCATTCATATAAATCCGGATTGACAATCTCTGATGATTTCAGGTCAAAATCACAAGCCACAACGAAGAAATGTTACGCGCGGCTGTGGAGCAATTCATAGATAAAGATTACAAAGATATCGAAGCCATAGCCACAGAAACCCTAGAAGGACACCAAAGAGCCATGATGGGGAACATGACAGTTGACCAAATCTTCAAAGACCGCAAAAAATTCAGTTCACAAGTGTTTGAAATTGCCTCTTCAGATCTGTTCAACATGGGATTTCAAGTGATTTCTTACACATTAAAAGATATCAAGGATGAAGATTCATACATGGTCAGCTTGGGTATGGCCCGAACAGCTGAGATCGTGCGTGATGCGCGGATTGGTGAAGCTGAAGCGAATCGGGATGCCCAGATTGAGGTTGCTATTTCTGAAGAGCAAAGGTTAGCATCCAAGTTGATCAACAAAGCTGAAGTTGAACGTGCCAAAAGAGACTATGAAGTGAAAAAGGCTGCTTATGACACTGAAGTGGAAACTGCTCGAGCTGAAGCAGAGTTGGCTTACAAGTTACAAGAAGCTAAAGTGCGACAGAGAATCAAAGAAGAAATGATGACCACAGAGATTATTGAACGCATGAAATTAATCGGTAAATCAAAGACTTTCACATTTTTATCCTAGGTAATAATTCCAATCCTGTTTATTTTACAGAGGTGTCTGAACAAGAAGTATCGCGAAAAGAAAAAGAATTAGATGCCAAAGTAATGAAACCGGCCGAGGCCGAAAAACATAGATGCGTAGTCATGGCTGAGGCCACAAAAAGCAAAACCTTGAGTGAGGCCGAAGGAGCCGCCGAGGCCGTGGCTATGAAAGGTGATGCAGAAGCTGAGGCCATTGAGGCTAAGGCCAAAGCCTCTTCTGAGGTCATGGCTATGAAGGCCGATGCCTGGAAAGAATACAAAAAGGCCGCAAAGGTCAACATGTGGATGGATGCCTTGCCTGCCATGGCGGCCGAGGTGGCTGCCCCCTTAAGCCAGACCAACAAGATTACCATGGTTTGCAACACTAATGAAGATGCCAGTTTGGGTCCCAGTAGGGTGACCAATGAGGTGCTCAATATCATGGAAAAGATTCCTAGTACAGTGACCACCATGACTGGATATAATGTTAAGAGTCATTTATAAAGTTCAGTGTGTTTTTTCTGGTGCTTTTTGGGCAGATTTTTTAAGATTTGTCTGGTAACACTCTGTAGAACTCAGTTTGGTAACTGAGAAAAACAAAACAGTGCTTTCTGTGCAATCAGAGTTAACATTTGGCTGAAATTGTAAGGATTTGGAGACTTTGGGTAATTTGTGACTGGTAACGCTTTATGACCTTTTTAAAGATTTGGCCAAAAATCTACTTTAGTCACTCTGATTTGCAACTATTTGTTATGTGTTGGTTTATAAAGGTTGCGTGACTTCTACAAACCTCACATTTCCCTATACTACACCTCCCCACAAGTTCAATGTTACCAGAATGAACATTTTCAAGCTCAATGCAGATCAATTTTGTCTCCATCCAATTCAGCATTTTAAAGTAGCAAATGAAAGTTTTCACTGCCCTCAAAAAAAATCTGCCTCATACTTTTGAAGCATCAAATAAATCCGGACATTCGGGATTTACCGGTTTGTTTGATGCTACAAAATGTATTCCCTCATGTGCTTAGCATGTATTCAAATGTATTCATCAATGATTGCTTTAGTTGTATTTCAAACTCTCTTTTTGTCAATTTTTACACTGAAATACAAAAAGAAAATACTTTTTGAGACAAATAAGGCAGAGAAAGGAGAACTGTCGGTACCAGATGCTGGTTCGAATGCACATTTGGGGGCTGCTACAGGGTGTCCAAGAAAGTTTTGTCTAAAATTCAAAGCTCAAAAAAGTTGGGTGAAGTGAGTTAATCAGAGAAAAATCACCTAACTCAACTCCATCTAAGTAACCTTTTGCTCAATTGCCTATACAAAACTTGCCTGGTCACCCTGTAGTGCTTTCCAAAAGAAGAATGGCTTTTGATCAAAAGAGGAGAACGAATCATCATGGACTGCATGCTGCAAAAGACTCTTGATTGTGTAAACAAAGTTGCCTTTGATCACTAATGAGCGGGTAAACTCTTCTGCGCCAACTTCTTGAATGGGCCACTAAATTGAGATAAAATAGTTTGAAAATCTAAGAATTTTGACATTCTAAGAACTTTGAAAATCTAAGAATTTTGAAACACAGGCATAAGGTTATGACTAAATTGTGAAACAGCAAGAACAAGAGAAAATACAAAGATGTAGAACCGCGAGCAGCTCGCGCTTAAAAATCTCAAAAAAAATAAAGCATGTTGTAAAATGAGACTTTTAGAGTGATTTTCAAACACTGTGGTAAAAATAGGTTATTGAAGTAATACCTTTTCTGGTATTCTTCTACTTTTGTTCAGCGATGCATATTATCTGTACTAGGCCCATCATCCAACATGTTCTGTATTATGCTCGGAGCCCTAACCCTAATGTAGTAGAAAGCAGTAACTAACGCATCTTCCATAAATCCTCATTGCCTCCCAGAGCACTAGCTGTCAATTTGTTCTCTGCTGATGCTACTAAAGCTGTCTCTGGGAAGAGGCGAGGGATGAAGGCAACTTGTTCCGCGAGATTACCCACATGATTTGCCTTTACTCTGGGTCGCTAGGGACGGTTGCCAAAGCAACAAAACTCGATTATGGGACCCCAAATTGCAACATCTATCACCTGTCAACTAGAACTTAGAAGAGACATAGTGTATGAAAAAAACACCAACGAAAAGTCTCATTTTACAACATAATGCGAGCGAAGCGAGGTTCGTTACCTTTTTTCCAATTGACAATCTTTGAAATTGGAATTTTGTGCTTGAAAATTATCCCAACCCAAAACTTTCGTAAATCACCTTACATTTTAAAGTTAAAAATGATAAGAAAAATCTCAGAGATTCGGAGCTTTATTTTTGTTTGATTGAAATTAGGTCCGTTCTCTAATAAGATGTCCACTAAAGTTGATCCATCGAATATCAGTTGAAAAAATAAGACCATTATCAACTCTCATTTTGATGACATCATTGACTTCCAATTCCAAAGTCCATGTCAACGTTGAAGAAACCCATTGATCACTGGGATTATTAATGTAAAATTCTTGCAAATACAAAGATGAAGCTCCATTTTTGTACATGTATACATGAGCATCATTGTCCGTATCACGACCACCGACTTGGGCATGGAAGCTAAATTCATAGAGCCCTGATTTGGGTACACGAAATTCTCCACTGTCTTTGTCAAGTCCGCCACCATGATTGTAAAGAATTGTATTGTAAGTTACATCACCACTCACATCGCTTCCAGAGTTTTTGTAGACGGCAAAAGAGATAATTTCTGGATCAAGAAATGTATCAAGAAAGCCTAAAGGTGTTTCCATGTTGTTTATGTATCCATCTTGGTCCATTTGACAATGTCCCAGTCGAGGCGTTTGATTTTGTTCTTTCAAGTTGTAAATACCATTTCGTAATGAACCACCAACTTTAAGGCTGTTACAGGTAACAGAAGTAGTGTCAATTTCAGCAAATCCTGAAATCAAATTGGTTAAAACTAATACCAAGTCACGGTGTTTGAAAATCACAGAAAAAATATCATTCAACATTGCGAGCGAAGCGAGCTACGTTTACATTTTGAGT
>LT727929.1:88754-131012 GCA_900157175.1 Oithona nana | reverse complement strand
AAAATCCGTTTGAAAATCACATAAAAAGTCTCATTCAACATTGCGAGCGAAGCGAGCTACGTTTACATTTTGAGTGGACAAAAGTCAATTAAAATGCCAAAAATGGTCAATTTTGACGAGTTTTTGAAAACCAGAAGCTTGCGGTCAAACCAGACAGGTCAGTTTTAAAAGGCCAAAAATTGGTGGAAAATGCCATAAGTCAAAAATTCAAATGCGACATTTTGAGTAATTTTCAAACAATGTGAATCCGGAAAAGTGCGGGTACCCTAAAACTAGGGTGACTAGCACTACACTGCACTATGTGACACTTTTTTAAAGGCAAAACTAATACTGTGTGATGTGCAGCGTCTTGATAAGTAAACTTTCCCTTGAAAGATCCAGTGGAAAGTTTAGATTTGTACTTATGGTGATTGGAGGCATTGGAGGACGGTGATTTTGACATGATTTTCACTATTCGTCTACATTATTCTTTCACTGTTGTCCAAGTCAAAAAGTTCTCACAGCCTTCGTCAACTTCTTTGTCGAGTTGTCCTTCGAATGAAGTAAGGTAAAAAGCAACTTTCGATAGTTCATGCCGGGGAGTAGCAACAGTTGAGCGAGTAAGCGAGGGAGCGAGCGAGAGGAGCAACATGACAAAAACTACTTTCTCTGCTTAGAAGAATCATAGAGTCGCAGCTCCTGCTGTAATAGTAAAAGCTTCTTTTTGGGCAAGCCTAAATAGGCCCATGCCATGATATTGAGCTACTACTATAGAGTATCTAATAATCGTACAGCATCTATTAAACGCACATAATGGCTTGTAAAGAAGGACAATTTGATGTTGTTGAACTGATGGTAAATGATCTGTTCAAGACTTTTAGTATCAACTTGAATGCTCAACATGTGAATGGAATGACTCCTTTTGATTTAGCCGTACATATGTACGGTTATTAGATACTCTAGAGTAGCTAGTTTTGAATAATGTTTTAGTCCAAAGAGTCACGTCATAACTGAATTTCATCATAACAATGAACTCAAATCCAGACATTGAAAAAAATGCGTTAAAGTCTCTTACAGACAATGATTAGAGTGCCCGCATTTTTTCACAATACTATGACTTCAGAAATCACTTTAGTGTCTCATTAAAAACGTTGAATTTTTGAAAATACTTTTCGTTCAAGTACGCGAGTAGTTCAAATGCGAACTTTTTGGGAGAGACAAATGAACAGTTTGACAAGCGACATCTACTACAACTCCTCTCTACTTTTGCTGCAAAGGCAGTCTAAAGTTCTTGTCGTAGAAATGAAATATGGGATGTGGCGTTTCACTATGGTGAACGACTACGCATTCAATGCATTCAACGCTGCTTTGCGCTGAGATGCTGGACAGCGGTGGCGCAGTAAAAGCAGCAACGAACGCAGTAGCCGCGCCGTCGAAGTCAAAAGGGCAGCAAAAATCAAAAGGGTGAAAGTGTAGTCCTTAAATCATAAAGAGTGTTTTGAAGGTAGGAAGCAGAAGCTTTTTTGACCTCTGAAAAGATGATTGAAATTGCACCTCCACCCATGTTACAATAGCATGAGAGCTTGAAAAAGCGCGCGCGCTTTAAAGCTTTCTAAAAAGTCAAATAACGGAGTGGCCAACTTCGATCAGCTCCGCGATGTTAAAATTTGCTCTGACAACAAAAGTCGAAGACGACATTTCATCATCAAAAAAACCTTTTGTCTGAAAGCCAATTGTCTGGGAAAATGTCAGGGGAAACATTTAAAAGAATTGACTAAAAGTACGTCATGCAAAATAGTACGCGAAACACTCTAATTTGACTTTAGATAACTTTTAGGGTTCCCGCGATTTTTTTGCAGAAACTATAGGTCGGACCATGGATAATTTACGAGCAATAAAACTCTGGAAAAAATCTCTTGTTTTCAACTCTTTGAAGAGAGATTTTGCAACTGGCAGCAGCAAAACTGTACAAAATAGACACAAGAGACGTAAACAATAAAATAGAAACCTACATTTTTATGCGTCTCTTAAAAAAAATTTCCAAAAGGAAACTTTAGAACCAAGCTCAACGTGATGGGTCAAATTCCTTCCAGGGGCACTTCACGGTGGCTTATTTCTAAATCTGGTCTGGTCTTCAAGTTTTATGAGATAAAGGGGGTTTAAAAATACAATTGTATTTCCAAAAATGGAAGCAGCGCCATCTACTATATTTTTTTCACTTTAATTCTGTTGCACATGAAAAAGAGTTGCTGAGCACTTTGAAGGTTTTTTTTAAAGGTATCATTAGGCCCTTTGTAAAGAACCGGAGCTACAAAAATTTCACGTGCAAAAATGTGGCCCATTTTTCTTGGCCAAGCATCCGTCAATGCGTGTTGATTAGCCGGTAGTTAGAGTAGCAGTGGCTCTCTGAACAAAAGAGGTCATTATAGGACTACCTCTCGCACTCTACCAGAATCTCATGCTTAGATATACTGTTTTTTTCGCGAAGCATGGAAGCTGAGTTTCTAGGCACTCACATCACGCAAACACGACAAATGATTTTCAACAGGATCTGAAACTGCTCTGGTTTTCATGCACAAAATCTCTCCATTAGCACTTAAGCAATGCATAAAATAACTTTTTAATGGACCAGAACCAAAATTAAAACTCATGATCCAACCTTTACTACTTTTAGAAAAATTGCGGGCACCCTATTTTAAGCTTTTAAAAACAGTTGGCTAAAAATTAGAGTGCCCGATTTTTTTAAAGTCAAGTTGTATCTTCAACCATGTGTATTTCAGCAAAAATTGATGCTGCTGAGAATGCCAAATAGGTATGTGTACTCTAGAGTACCTAATAATCGTACAGCACCTATTAAACGTACATAATGGAAAACTCGATTTCATATGGTTTGTAAAGAAGGACAATCTGATGTTGTTGAACTGATGGTAAATGACCACTTAAAGAATTTTAGTACCAATTTGAATGCTCAACATGTGAATGGAATGACAAAGTAGAAAATTAGTAAAAATGCATGCACGGTTATTAGATACTCTAGAGTATGTCCCTATCATGAAGCATCAAAATTCAGTTTCAGTTGATCTAATGGTCAATTTTTTGCCCTATGATCTTCTATGTGGGAATATAATCTGGGAATGTGCGATAGCTCGCCAGCTATAAATTCTTCACGTAACATGAATGGGAAACACGTGTTTCCATCTTAGGCCTCTCTGGTTGAACTCTTGAGGGGGCCTTCTATTGTAAGTAGGTCTACACTAGGCATACTGTGAAGGTTTTAACGAGCCTCATTTGTCGGACTTTGTTGAGCCCATAATTGATTTATGGGCGATGACTCACACTTTGGAAATAGATAATACAGCAATGTGTAGTCGAGTGATGCGTAGGTGAACCCGTTTATTTCTCAGCTTATTATCAGAATTCCAACTTCTGGAGGAAAACAGAACTTCGTTTAGTGACATACCTAGTCAAGGGGTTACAAGCTAAAACTGTCCACCCACAGTTTTAGAAACATAAAGAAAAATAGGTCAAGCTTTGAAAGCGTCAAAATCTCCAAGCATGCATAAACGACAGCTAGCGACTACTCTTTAACAAAAGATTCTCTCCAACTCTCTGTAGGTGTTCTTTGCATCCAAATCCGGTGTGAATTGGCGTAGACACTTCTTTGCAAAAAATTATTTACGAACCTTTGAAAAGGTACATAATGGTTTTCTTCAGCTGTGAAAGAACCAAGAAGGATGTTGGTTTTGCCAACATGTCTAATGGGCGTAACTTGGCTTACTGCCTAATGAAAATCAGTTAATTTCCTTGTCTCAAATCAAAATGAATATCTAATCTACAAAAGTTGTTTAATGAATTTACTTTTTTTTCGTGTGTGTTTCTACACTTTTTAAAGTGTCACTTTTTTGTTAAGAACTCTCATACAAAAAGTTCTAAAATGTCGATAATCTATGATTATTGATTAGAAATCTTCTGTTTGTTACTTTTTTACATTCACACAGCATGTAAAGTCATTGCTTAATGGATGCCTTTTTTCTGTAATGATAATGAATGATAGATTTTCTTTTGCTGCTGAGTGAGCAGTAGGGTGAGTAGTACTTATCAACTCTTCCTTTTGATTAAGAATTTTTTTACCGGACCTCCTACCACCATTGTTTTAAAACTTTTTATGAGCCAGGTAGTAAGTACGAGAAAATTTCCTTTTAGATGGAACTTTTAGAGATTTCATAGAGATAATTGCAAGCCCATTTCCAATTTCATGGGTAGCATTAAAGCACAGTAGTCTATTTTTATTGCTTTAAAACCCGTCATTTTTCAACCTTTGTTTACGCCTAATAAAAGGGTACGGTAAAATCTCAATTTTCCATTTTGATGTAGTGTACAAAGTTTCTAAGTAAACATTTTTTTAAATGGTGAAAATGGTTTGAGTAAATATTGCAAAGAATGGAAGATGTATTTCGTGAAGACCTTCTGCATTCTGAGGCCTGACAAAGAAATTCAAATTAGAAAAGTGGTTATGCCTATTGCTCGTCTCGCGAAACGATCGTTAATTATATTTGAAGGGCCAGAGATCAGAGACAACACTGTATTAACTTTACCCAAAAGTAGTCACTTGTCAAATAGTGTCTAGAAATTAGGGTGAACGAATTCTCCTACTAGGGTCTTCACTTTGAACCATCAAATTTTGATTAGCAACCAAAAATGATTAATTTCTTAGCAAGATAATACAGTGGTTAGTAGACGGCCGTGTTTGACTGCAGAAAATTAATGACTTTTGCTTTTAGCTGCTGTTGCATTGACGGAGCTCCGTATTGACGGATGCCAAGGCACTACCTCCAACGGAGACCACAAATTAACCGAGAAAAGATGAAAGACATGAGCTGAGATGAAGAGTCTGAAATGCCTGACGGACACTTTTTAAAGTCTTGAACAGCCCATCAGCAAGGAGACTGGTCAAAAAAGCAGCAAAAAATAATAATGGAGGTCGACATTTGAAGCTCTAAATTGAAAACCTTGCTGAGAGTGTAGTAATCTCAGCAACTCCACCTCTGCACATTTTTTCCTCCTTGATGAACACGATCCTCTTTTTTCATACTCCGACGCACAAGTTTCACAGTAATAAACCTTCTTCAATCTGCAATTGTCTAAGAAAAAATACAGGTACCCTAATCTTACAGATAAAATTCTTTGAAAAATTAGGGTACCTGTAGTTTTACAAATATGTTTACATCTTCAACCAAGACTTGGAAAATTTGCCAAAATATAATGCAGAGTCTTCCTGAAGGTATGGGGTACCCTAATTTCATTCCCTAAAACTGAAATGTCAGATTTTTTAGTAATCGTAATAAATCAGGGAGTAGGTAAAATTGTATCACTAGGTTAGAGGGCGTTGACTTCCTATCTGTCCAAAATTTTTAATGAGACCCTTTAAAAAAACACATGGGGCTTATTGCCTGGAAGGTACACTGGGACAAAAGCCCCATCAATTTCTGGATGATGGAATGCGCTGCTGAACTGCGTTTTGATGATGACTGCATCTGTCACCACCACCTCAAACATAAAAGGCATACCAACTGTCGATTAAATAACTTCTGGTCAGCACTCCTTTTCTAAAAGCTACATCAATGTCAAGAGATGCGTCTATCTATCACCTGATAGACCATGTTAGCACCTGTGCAGTGTTAAAGACAAGTAAAATCCAACATCTAAACTTATGATTCAATCTGCAATTGTCTATGAAAAATTACAGGTACCCTAATCTTACTGAAAACATTATTTGAAAAATTAGGATACCAGTAGTTTTACAAATATGTTTACATCTTCAACCAAGGTTAGGAAAAATTTGCCAAGCGGTTCCAAAGGTTCAATTGAAGTAAATCATGTCCAAAATTGCCAAAATCTAATGCATAAATATTGGTAAGAAATGATAAATGTGTTTCATTTCCTAGAACTAACGTCACTCTATGTAATCTTGGGACTCTAGTTGTTTTTTATGTACTTAGACCAGAGAAAAAAGGTTAATGGGGTGCTCTAGACATAAATGGATATCACTATCCCCCCTTTAAAATGCCACGAAGAAACAAATAATGGTTGTCAATGATGAATGGTCATCCCGTGTTACGAAGCTATCACCATCTTGCAAAACTGTCCAGACACACCCTAAGTAAAACTAAGAATTTGAGCCTTAATCAAGAAACTTAACGAAGCTGAAACATTCTATTGGACAAATGTCAATTTGAACATCGACGTTAGCTGCCGCTCATGTCTACCCTAAAAGGCTATCCCATCGCGTGAGATGCTGCTGCTCAAGCACCCGATGACATTCGCCGATAATGTAAAAATCGAAGAGCAGTTGCTGCCCTAACTTTTATGGCACCATTCAAAATTAGCGTAAGACCGATTTTGGGCATGGATTTCCACTTGATTTTATCGGAATGATAATTTGGCAATTGCTTCAAAATCTCCAAGCTAATTGGATTTGATGAAAATAAAAGTTTGAAATCCAAACAAAATTATTGCAGATTTGGGCACAAAGATGATAAATCTAATCATCAGACCTGCTAATGAATACCTTAGATGTGCAAAAAATTGTTGTTGATGTGTCGGCAAAACCTTCAAAATTTGAACCTAGACACAAAAAAAATTCTTGGCTCGCAAAATACTGTTTTTCAAACTACCTACGTTCCATCCCTCCCTCCTTCGGTTTAGCTCTACTTTAGCATAACAGAAATTAAGTTTCTATTGTACCACGCTGCATTTTGTAGGATGAAAAATCGTAGACTGTCATTCCGTCCAAATAAGGCTCAGCTCAAACTTTTAAAGCTTTTTTTTTTTTACATTTTTGCATTTGGAGCAAAAAGCAGCACCATCCTCCATTTATCCTGGACCTAAAGTGGCCGAAAATTGGCAAGAGTCAGCTGTTGTTTGGGTGGACTTTGGATCAAAGTCAGCTGTTGATTCCATTTGTAAACAAAGCTCAGTTTACCCTACAATTTTAGAGACTCTATTTTTGAAAAATTTTGTACCCTTTTTCTTGTTACCTTGTTCATTTTATGACCCTCTAGCCTTTTAAAAAACCGGGTCTCTTATTCGTAAAGTTAGAAAAAAAAACTGAGTTTGCTTGGGCTGCTAGGTCGCGAAACGGCTTGATGAGCGATCCATCAACGTCATAGGCAATTCTCATTTGTGAACCTTAAGGTTTTTCTTGGTCCTCCTTGCTTTTACAGCTCTTGCCAAAACTTAATTTAGTTCGTGTGTGGCTAATGAGGATCTGGCCTCAATTTGTAAGTTCGTACCTAACTCTTTTTTTCGCACTTTTGCCCCAAAGGTGATATTCAAAATGCACCAAGACTTTGTTCTAAGAAAACCGTCACTTTGAATTGAAACTGGGGTGATGACGTTATACTAAACGACATCTAACAGAACTGAAAAGTGCACTATAAATCTTTTTGAGGTTTTTTTCTTAGCTTTGATTCTAAATGGACCTCATAATGTACCTACAAATCTATCTTGTCTATTTACGGTAGTACACAACCCATTTCGAACCTGATCACCACTTGAAGCCCATTAAATGGGAAGTTTTAGGAGTCATAACTTACCTAGAAAAGAAATAAAAAAGTTAGCAATATGCAAAAAAGCAGTTA
This sequence comes from Oithona nana, assembly GCA_900157175.1. Taxonomy (NCBI): domain Eukaryota; kingdom Metazoa; phylum Arthropoda; class Copepoda; order Cyclopoida; family Oithonidae; genus Oithona; species Oithona nana. The sequence goes on along the minus strand of LT727929.1, from coordinate 123,393 downwards.
TGGAGTACATGCAAATGTTATGCTTAGTCCGTCTCGAATCCTCAAAATCGATCATTTGGTCATGCTAAACTCTTTTCTAAACAGTGTATTTTCATCTACGAAATGACTCTTATAAGTACTCTAGAGTATCTAATAACCGAACAGCATCTATTTTACCGTAAATAATGGTAAACAACTCGATTTCACATGGCTTGCAAAAAAGAACAATTTGATGTTGTTGAACTTATGGCAAATAATCAGTTCAAGACTTTTAGTATCAATATGAATGCTCAACATGTGAATGGAATGACTCATTTTGATTGAATTGAAATATATTTTGCATTTCTGAGTTAGATAATCCTTTGAACTGTGAGGTAGAAAAAAAGTCTGGTGCGAAGACAGATGCAAAAATTGTATTAGAAGGCTTTTTGGAGTCAGAGCTTAAAAAGCGAGGACGCGAAGCAGGAGGCTTCAACATCAAAGGATGAGATGCGTGTCCGATGAATCCGACGCGGAAGGTTAAGCAACTTTGTTTCACGCATCATCATAACTCTCTATGGGGTGATAACACACAATCCCAGACAAACATTAGTCTTTTCTATTTGCCCATTATCCTAATACTCAAATGTGACTGCAGGAGGGAGGTTAGGTACTCTAGACATGATACTGTAGAGTCATTTTGCTCAAGCACCACTTAGCAAAATCACCATTTCAATTAATAAAGCTCAAAAGCGTGACTTCATCATTTCTGTGAAGTTTCACACTGAGAATTGAAAATACCAACTCTCCATTGGAACAATAATTCTAAAACTAAAATCAATATACCCTAGAGTATCTAATACCCGTACAGCATCTATTAAACGTACATAATGGAAAACTCGATTTCATATGGCTTGCAAATACTTTTAGTATCAATTTGAATGCTCAACATGTGAATGGAATGACTCCTTATGATTATTTATACTCTGAATGGAATTTGACGGAAAAATTATTGAAAATTGGGTTAAATGGAAAACACTTATTCCACAGATATTTGTTTGCCCACATTGCATGCTCTGTAAAAGCCCAGAAAGTAGCGTGAGGCATGCATGTAGCAGTAGTTTTTTTCTTAACCATACTCCTTTTCATGTCATCACCTAGCTTAAGAGACGGCTGGCACAATCTATTTCAAAGCTATTTTGGACTCTCAAGGAAAGGATATAATTTTGTATTCTGGGTGCAAGATGTTTTTTTCTTAGGTTCTCCAGAAGCTTAAACTACAAGGAGAGGCGACCCGACAATGACTTGGCAACACCTCTCATGTGATGCTGATTCGTGGCTTTTTTTATTAGACCCCATCTTGACTTGTGCTGTTATAGCATTCAGGCAAAGTAGCTATTAACCTGACAGTAATGACAACACTTTGTCAAAGCATCATCAGAATCAAGAAATTACTTAGTTCTTAAAATGAATTGCACCTGTCCACTTTCAATAAGCGGTGGTCATTTATTAACAAGGAAATGAAGAAAACATTCATGTTTTGCGCATTCATAGAGTCAAAGGAATGAGCACAGCATGACATTTCTAATTGAAGAGATTTCTAAAATTAGACACATGTTTTGAAGCTAGAAAAAAAAACTTAAAAATGGACAAAGGAGAAGAAATTATTACTTTGGTCCGTGAGAACGGCTAATTTCAATAAGTGTAGAGTTACACTTTTTTGTTTAGGTTTCCTTTCATCATGACAGACCAGTTTTCCATTGTTATGGTCTACTTTAGGGACAAGACAAAAAGTACAACCCATGAATAAAATTAGAACTTTGAAAATTAATCTGGACTTCAAGTTAAACTTCTAATGAACGCTTTTGCCAAATTCAAATTCTTTAAAAAAGTCACGTTCTTTGAAAATTACTCAAAATGTCCCATTTGAATTTTTGAATTTTAGTATCAATTTGAATGCTCAACATGTGAATGGAATGACTCCTTTTGATTTAGCCGTACATAGGTATGTACGGTTATTAGATACTCTAGAGTATTCTGAAGGAGAAGAAAAGGGAGAAAAAGGTTTTCTCCTTTCAAGCAAAAATAAACTTTTTTTTTGTATTCTAGACCAGGTGGCGAATAGCAAAGTTTTTCTCAGTGTATGTCTACTTGAAAGTAAACCATATTTGATATTCTTGCTGCTGGTTCCACTAGAGCATGTATAAAAGATCTAAAAGAAGTTTGGAACTGATGAGGGGTAGAAGGTTCTCCTGGTAGAATGGCAGCAGGAGAGCTGCAGAACTAAAACCTTGTGCTGTGGTAGGCTTGAATATGGCCAAAGTTGGGTTTTTGGCTTTTGCCTAGTAGTAGGACCAGAGAAAAAGTTTGACTACAGTGTTGGTGGTCCCTTTTCTTGCCTTCTTCTTCTTTTATGGTCCTTTAGGTTCCTCTTTTGCCTTCTCAACATCACAGGGTATGTCATGTCTGAAAAATCAATCCTCATTTGTCTTCAATCTGAAAGAAAGAATCACTAAATTCTTACTTCCTTTTGAAAGTGGATGAATTTTTGAAGGAATTTTCACTGCATCACTACTTCTGCTGCTTTCATAAATTCTTGAAGATATACAACAGTAGTCCACGGTGTTTGAAAATCACAGAAAAAGTATCATTCAACATTACGAGCGAAGCGAGCTACGTTTACATTTTGAGTGGACAAAAGTTAATTAAAAATGCCAAAATAGTTCATTTAGGCGTGTTTTGAAAACTTGAAGCTTGCGGCGGTCAAACAGTGTTACCAGACAGGTCAGTTTAAATAGGACAAAAATTGGTGGTTAATGCCAAAATTCAAAAATTGAAATGCGACATTTTGAGTAATTTTCAAACCGTGTGGTAGTCCTCGTCTTAGTCATTTCGAGCTATACCCAAAGTAATGGTTCCTCCTTCTGAGATGAGAAAACGTGGGGGCTGCTCCTCTTTTTGCAAAGAAGCACATGTACTATGTAGAAGTAGCAGAGGAAGAAGAAGTCTAATCCTGACTTCTAATGCCACGTGGGGGTCTTGACATGTTTATTGTCAAGGCCAGGGAAGCAAAACTAGAAAAGTAAGATTACACTTGGGATAAGGACAAGATGACAAAAATGTACTAAGGAAAAAATACTCATTTTGTACTACAATTACTTGATGATATGTGTCTAGACGTTAATATTACATCTGCTACTGCAACTCTGCTGCCAAGATTTGCTTTTACGACTGCAGCACACCAATATTGAAGACAATTTCGGTTTTTGGCTCCAAGATATAGGAGAAGATGTACCATTCGGTCCTCTTCTCTTGCTACTGCACTTCCATTCATTCCCTGTAAAGATGTCCAAAGCGTTTTAGGGACGAAAAATCAAGTATTTCTTTTTTGGTGGATGTTGGACAGCACCACATTGTTTGAAAATTACTCAAAATGTCGCATTTGAAATTTTGAATTTTGGCATTTTCCACCGATTTTTGTCCTATTAGAACTGACATATCTGGTAACACTGTTTGACTGCAAGCTTCAGGTTTTCAAAAACTCTTCAAAATGGACCATTTTTGGCATTTTTAATTAACTTTTCTCCACTCAAAATGTAACCATAGCTCGCTCCACTCGCAATGTTGAATGAGACTTTTTCTGTGATTTTCAAACACCGTCAAAAGTATAGAACTACCAAATACCAATCTAAGAAGGGCTTGTCCATTTAAGAAGCCACAAATTGTTATTAAGTATGAGGTTGCAGAGGTTCCAAATCCAAAGTTGCAGCAGCATCAAATTTTTAAAGTCCTCCTCTAGTCGTTAAAGATATGCCTTCTCCACCTCGATCAAGCCATAAATGTCAGTGTTAAATGGTCTTCCCGCCATTGTTGTCTCAATGGTAATCTGGCAATATTCAAGCCCACACATGAAATTACATGCTTTTATCCTTCAGTTAAAACGTTGGGAGGAGCCTTATTTTTTCACTAGACTAAGAAGCTGTCTTAGATAATTTTTACCAAGTCTATCAAAGCGTGAGGGTTGCAACTCCTCTAAAGCTACTTTTTTATGACTTTGATGAAACACTGTTACACCCACTTATACCTTATGTGAATAATGCAACTGAACTGCAAAAGCTAGATTTATGGCAAAAATTATCCGAATGCCATCCTTGAAACTTTGAGTACTATATCTTCTTCTTGGGCGAGGAGTACACACAGAGAAGATTCAGTTTTCTCCCCTTAGAAGAGATGTGACATCAAAATGTAACCTTTGTATACAGTTTTTCATTGTTTCTTCTTAGCGCAGCAAGCGTTTTCTTAACACCCAAAAGTGCAGGAATTTTTGAGGGAAAAAATGTCAGGTTTAACTGAACATGAACTTGAAGTAAGACTCTCTCTTGTTACATGTCACAAAATTTGTTAGATGGCGCTTCAGAATTCTAGCATCTATTGTAAGATCAAGAAAGACCTTCATTGTTCAATGCAAAACATTTTCTGTGTTTAAAAGTAAATATTTTCATTAACTTTATTTGTCCAATGATCAACTTTGAAATATAAAACTACTAAAAATCGAAAAATTTTCCGTAAGATATCTGTCATAATATCAAAGTCGCTAAACATCAATGAATTGACAGAATTTTCTTTCGTTCTTCGATACATTATTCTATTCGTGTTTGACTTAAATTGTAATTCAAAATTGTGAAAGGATATTTAGACACTAATTATATCCAAGAAATATTCACTGAAAAGAAATACATATAAAAAATGTTACATTAGCAATTACAAAATGTGATCAATAAGTTGGGAGCCGAAAATAGATGGAACGGAAATATGTTGTAAATATCCTAGGGGGTCTTATTTTTTGACGAATGGCCGAACTCTGGCCTCGATCAAGATGAAGCTCCAACTAAAAAAGCTCCCAAAGAGGAGGAGGACTAATCCTCCAGCTCTAGCAATAAGTTCCAATTCCACTTTTGGTAAAAATAGATTTAAAGGTAAGGTCCACCCATTTCAGACATTTACAGCAGCGGCAGTTGCAGACCTAGGTATTGTAGGAGGATTTCTTATTTGTATAAATCTCTCTGTCATCATGCTGCCCATCTATCTTTGTCGAGTTGGACTAAAAAGTACACTCACATGTCGTCAAGTGAAGGAAGCCCAGAAGCCTTTGCCAATCTATGCCGTGGGGGGTACAATCTCAGTTTTCAGTTATAAAAAAATGTTGAAATTTGATAAATCTCCTATTTAAAAAATCAGCTCCTAGTTAATGACATAATTACAAGGTTGCTTCAGGACTCGACAAAAGGCTAAAGGGAGCGATGAGAAATGGAGTTTCGAGATGATTTCTGACCTCTGACGATATGCTAGTTGCGAACAAGCCCAGTGTACAATGGGTTCGCAAACATCATTTTGCTTGAGGAGGTTCAATTGTCCCCTCAAGGTTCTGGCATCAGCAAAGAGAAGCATGGCCCTTTTGCAAATCCACTTCAAAAGGACTCTTAGTGAAGCACTAGAATGATGGCTCTTCATCATGTCAAACGCCTCTTTTATTCTCCATAACTCCATTAGCTGATGCTCCTCCTCTTGCTGCCATTTTTACTCAGTAATTTAGGCCTAAACAGAGTGTTTTCTAGCCTTAAAATAGGTCTTAAGGCTGAATTTGGTAAGATGTCAGCTGTTGCAAAGACCAATTTTGGAAAAAAATCAGCTGTTGCTGAAAATGTAGTAAACAAACCATACTCTATATTGTAGGTACTCTAAGATTGAAATAAAAGGTAAGATGATACACTGGACAGAACCTTGGAAAAGGACTAGAAGCACCCAAGCCTACAAACATGCCATCAGACAACTTCATCTACCTTTTCAAAAAGAGTTTGCCAGCCCATCCCCCTGCTTTTCAACAAACTTATCTTGAGCAATCAACTGCAAAATAGTGTCAAAACCTTGCAGGGCTCAAAAACATAAATCTTAAAAACAAGTAATTTTTCACTTGTGATGATGTCCATCATATGGGAGATAAGGACTAATAGCTCAGCATGGAAGAAAAATAGCATCTGTGTAGTCCAAGAAAGAGTGATGCTTTTAAAGTTATATGTCATGAAGCATTAGTACCCTATCTTCATATGCAATCCCTGAAAGTGTACTTGGTGGGGAGTCTTTTACTGACAAACTACCGAAGAACCTTTGAAGATAAGATTTCAGCAAGAGCTTACTTTCTTTCTGAATCTCAAGCACTACTCTGTAAGTGCCAATTTGCACAAAAGCACGGACAAAGGCCATTAGAAACATCAACAATTGCCTCTTTACCCTCTCTAAGAATGTTGGCTGGGCCACCCAGCAGGTGGCTCATTAGTCAATTTTTATCATTATCATCATTTGCAAAAAAAATAGATAGAAAATATCATAAGCAAGGGGCTGAAATTGGTAAGATGTCAGCTGTTGAAAGGCCAATTTTGGCAAAAAGTCAGCTGTTTCACTTCTCAAACAAAGTTTTTAGACTCTAAAATAAAGTGGTCTAAGGTTACAAAACATTTGCAAAAAGCGATTTTTAACATCGCAATCTATGCATCTAAGCGCCATCTAGCTACCTGTAATTTTCCATCTAGTAAAGATAAATGTCTATGATTTTAGAGTCTTTATTGTAGAGTAAACTGCACTACATTTCATCTTAGCTTAGAAAAAATTCCAAGGCATAGCAAAAGGGGTTTGTAATTGAATTTGCCTCCTACATCAGGAGGAGGATGGATTAAAGCTTGCGCAATTTTCATATCATATCACAAAGTCCATGAGTCCATGAGGAGATGCTCTTTTCAGAAAGAAACCTACTTATTAGAAGTCTCCATGTCGAACAAGGTGCAGCAGGTCCAATTTTTTGAGGCTAGATGACGTGACCACTGCTCTAATAAATGCCTACTACCGAAAATCAGAAGAACGATTCTTCAGCTCTGAACTCGCGTGATATTCAGCTGAAACCCCAAAACTACACAATTGGTGCCTTGAAATTCTTTAAAAGATACTCAAGAGAAGACCAAAACCAAACAAAAACACTTCATTTTGCTGCTGGAAGTCCTTGAAGAAATCTCCTTCAATCAAAACTTAAAAATCTTTTCAAGAAATGTTTTTCATTCTAATCTAGTGTTGAGTTGAGAGATGCTCATTCATATTCAAATGTCATCGCTCTGAGTTTTGCGATTGTCATTGAAGAGATAAATGGGAATGAACTACAACTTGCAAAAAAAGACAACCAGAGACTCTATGTCATGTCTTGTAGTTGTACTAAGTTTTATAAGCTTTTTGATTATTGTCACAGTCGAGAGAGAAGATGATGGCATGAGAAGTACTATTGCAAAGTCCATTCATCAAGAGACATGATGATATCTCATGATTTGTGTGCCACGCTCGCACATCTTCCCAAGAAGAATTCCAAGATGGCCATCAACAAAAATTGAATCGTACCTTTGATTGCCTGGCTAACTCTATACACATGTATAGAGGTCGTTTGTAAAGCAAAAACGGGGCAGAAATTGGTGTTGATTTGTCAGATTTGGCAAACAATCAGCTGTTGATTTATGTCAACAAACTACTCTAAATTGCAGGGGAATCTAAATTTCAAATTGGAGTTTAGTCTCATTTTTTGGGGCCAAATCGGGTCAGAATTTGGTGAATAGTCAGCTGTTGATTGGTCAGATTTGGCAAACAATCAGCTGTTGAGTCAATTGTAAACAAGTCTCTAGATATAGAGGACTCTAGATATAATTTTTCAAATTAAAAGTAAAATTCTACTCTGTCAATTAGTGACAGGCGTTCTATTTCCACTCCATCAAGGAAAAGTGAGAAATGTGGCATGAATTAACCTCTGACAAGAAAAGTCATTTTCTTTCCATTGAATTTTACGAGAAGAGTGACCAAAATGATCTTTTCCTTTTAAAAGTGCTGCCCCTCAGAAGAATGTGCATGGCAATGAATTAGTTTTATCTGAAATGAATGAGAGGTTCAGCTAACTTTAAAAGGAGATGCTTCTTCTTCTTCGTCAAAATTCATTATCATTGCCTAAAATCCAGAATTATATTGTGATAAAAATCGAGCAATTATGACGAGGCAGGAGAGGTTATACTTTGCCAAAAGCGCCACATTTTTGAACTATTATTCAATTATAAAGGTGTTCCTCGTAGTAAAAACGCTAAAATTCCTAAGTAGAAAAAAGCAACTCAGTGTATTATCTGTCTCAAAAATGAGTCCCAAATATCTCAAACTGGACTTCTTAATCTTTTAAGTCTCAAATTAATTTTGAAATCAAAAGCCCAACAAAAAATTAATGAAATGTTCTAATTGATTTAAATTACCCATTTTTAATACACTGTGGCTCTTTAGCATCACATATGCCTCAAATTACCCCTTCTTTTGTATGTTAATTCCGTACACTTACGAGAGCAGGTCAAAATGAAGGGGAGAATAATCCTAAATTAGCCTACAGCCAAATGTAGTAAAACTCAGCCGTTTTTTAGTCCTACCTGTTAACGAATCCTTTAATTTTTCCAGAGTCCAAATCTCGTTCATTTGGATTGTAAGATCCTCGTCGTTCTAACAATCCCACCCGATCTAAACTGCGATCACGAACTTGATCACGATCAAGACTTCCTCGACGATCGTTTTCTGGGGATGACCATGGGGATTCCAGAACTTCTGCTTTCGATTTGTTGTACTTTCCAGGTAATCGGAGACTTCCACTACGTTCTAAAAGCCATTTTTGTTTTCGTTTGGCATGCATTTCATAGGATTTGCTATCATTGAAAGATCCCGAACGCATCACTTGAAACTTTTTACGTAAACTCATTTTGGGACTAGACATCACTCGTCCAACAACTTGATGAAAGGCCAGGTTGGGAGGTGCAGGTGCACCTGTAGGTGTTCCACCTCGATCTAAACTTGATTCACGAGATGAGGCCACTGAGGATGGCATCGAAGCATTGCCTGATCCAGAGTTCAAAAATTTTCTTTTGAAAAGCGGAGATTCGGCAGCTCCACGGAAAAAAGTTCGGCCTCTAGATGGCGTTTTTTCAAAATTGTAGGTGGACCTACGATCGTCAAATCGATTGAACGCCATTTTTATCACTTTTTTAAGGTATTTTCATAATGTTGTTTTGAAGTTCACTTTAGTACACTGGACCTCTACTTGGCCGTCACAGGACGAACTACGACGAAGAAGACGGAAAAATGTTCCAGCGCGCCGCCCCGAAGTTCTTAGGCAGCGCGTGGAAAATCCGGAGATGCCTTAAGAATTGACGGAAAAACTTTGCTGCAGTTCTGACGACTGAGCTATGCTGTCTTCGAGTTACTGACTAGAATGATCGTCTCTCTGCTTCTTTTCCTGACTGTTGCGGCCTAATGCCTAAGACAAGCCTATAGATTAGGCGTAAACCGATACTTAAATACTTGGCCTTACAGTGACTGTTTTGGCCCCCAAAAATGAGACTAAAATCCAATTTGAATTAAAGCACAAAAAATGTAACAAATGGTGATAGTAACTATCCAAATTTGGGTAATTTGAATTTCCCGCACTTTTTTGGTTTCTATTTATCTGTAATTTGTAATTTCCCTTACTTTTTGACTTAAAAACAAAAGACCAAAAAAGTGCGGGAAATTCAAATTACCCCAATTTTGATAGTTAATATCACCATTTCTTAAATCTTTTGTGCTTTTAGATTCCTCTACAATTTAGAGTAGTTTGTTGACATAAATCGACAGCTGATTTCCTTGCCAATTCCAGCTGACTATTACTAATTTTAGAATTCAAAAAAATTTAATCTTGAGTGAAATATTGGAAAATAATACTCTGTGCCTAAGTTTAGTGGCCACTTTTCCTTAACGCGTTATTAGTTTTACGGTTTTTCCTCAATAATTTGTCATCGTGATGGGGCGGAGTTACTTCGTGAGCTTAGCTAAAAACCCTAAAGAATTTTTTCTCACATATGATGCCGCAGTGCCTTTCCAGTATCAAAACTTTTTCTCCTACTTTATGTAAAGTTGAAAACTTTGACAGGTTTATTTATTGTGTCAGAGTTTAGTGTCAAGAATTTTCTCATAGGAATAAACAAGTTAAGGGTTAAAACTTTTCTCTTTTTTTGTTGTTGCTTGGCGTAGATTGTGGCCTAAATATTTTAGGCCTTTTACGCGTGACCCAATATACAATCTACGCTTGAATTTTTGTTGTTGTCCAGTTTTTCCAAACTGTGAAAAGTATGTTGAAGTTAAACCTTGGAATTGAGGGGATCAGGATATGACAAACTTTCCAAATCAATTTTGTACTCGCGTTGTCAAAGTTGCATCTACTGAAGGCAGATGTAAAGCGAAACATAAAAGGTCAAACTTTTAAAAATTTTCAGAGATGCCTAAAGCTGAATTCGTCATCTGTGTCATGGTGTGACAAGTCGCATGTCGTCGGGCCAAATAAGGATTTCAGTCTCAAAATGTTCTTCTCTACTTTTAAACACTGTATTTTCTGGCCTCAAAATGTCTCATTTCCTCACTTTTAAATTGGTCTGCAAAGTTCATAGTTTGCCATACCAAAAATACAAAAAATATCAAGAATCTCTCAAGATTGATTTTGAGGGTAAGATAGTACAGTGTGTTTGCAAGTAGTAGCCATATAAGTTGGAAAAGTGGAGGAGGAGTTGGAGATGTTCTTTTCTTTCTCTTCTCTCGTGACATTGTCTGCCAAGCTTTTCATCAATATTGAATGTGCAACAGGAGAGGAGCTGAGGAGGAATGCATCCATTCCAAATTGTTTACCCTTAAGATTGATAGAAGTTACCCCCAAAAATGCCGCCAACTAATAGTACTACTTGAAACCTGTTTAGATTTCTGTCTTGCACACAAATTGCGGAAGAAGGTGGAGTAGCAAACAAATATTAAAATTCCTTGAAATGAAAGCTTTTAGTTTTCTACTGATAAGCAAAAATATGTGTGTAATCTTTATGTACTACTCTAGAGTATCTAATAACCGTACAGCATCTATTAAACGTACATAATGGANAATTTTTAGTATCAATTTGAATGTTCAACATGTGAATGGAATGACTCCTTTTGATTTAGCCGTACATATGTACGATTATTAGATACTCTAGAGTAAGGTATTTCGACTCATTGGCTCAATTCAAACTCTGACAAACTGGAAAGACTAAAGAATGGCGGTGAATTTCTGAAATGGGCAGGGCCTTGCCTCTCTCTCATGAGCTGCTGAAACACTTAGCTCGTAAATTGTCTGGTAGCCCCCTGTGCGCAAAAATGTGTTACTAGGCTAGACAAGCAGAAATTTTTCTGTGAGTTATTGTAGCGTAATCTAAAGTGGCTACGCAAAATTGACCATCAAGTATGTAAATGATCTTCTCAAGTTGAAAATGAAAATTCTTGATTGTTGAACTCATTTACGAGCTTATCAAAGTCACCCATCGTATTTCTAATACGACATTCTTTGTCTATGTATGGCAGCAGCAAAAAATGATATCTAATGGTCAAGCTATTGACAGTTATCTTTTAAGCTGCATCTATCCAGTTTTTTTGTTCTTTAGCACTTCCATGCTGGAAATCAAATATTTAGGCTCAATGCAAACTGACACTGTCATAAATCTTCTGCTAGACACTCCCATATGAAACCAAACAATGACACAGAAGACTGAAACTTACATTTGTCCATAGTGAAGCAAAGAAGTAAGACTCACTTTGGCCCTTTATGTACTACGTATAATATCTTTAGTAGAATGTGGACACAATGAAAATTCGCAAATCACGATTTTCTACAACCAAACTGAAGGTTTTTAATGATGCCTAAGCTTTACTAAGCTATTCATGTACATTGAAAAAAAAATCTGGAGTTTTTCAATCTTTTGTTGATGCCTATAGAATTTGGACCATAGTGTCATCTGGATGATTCGGATTGTCATATTCTTCCTGAGCCAACTTGGACAGCATCAACCAAAGAAAAGTTTAGAGTGACTTCATATATACATCATGGAAGTTAGGTCAAATTAACTAAGGAAATACACTAAAAAAATTTAACTTTATTTCCTTTTACATATACCAAATTCCTTCCCCATTTTCGTGGTTTTTTTCGTCCACTCGGAAAAAAAATCCCCTAAAATATTTTGTTTCTGAAGCTTAGATGGGAAAATGTATTTTTGAAAAATTATGATGGTTTCAATTTAACAAACGGTGCAAAAAAGCTCAGAAGACATTTGTCAAAGACTCTTTAGTATTCAGTCACTTTCTTTAAAAGGAAAAAAAAAAAAAAACTTCTGAGCATCATTAGCTGTATTGTTGTGGGTTTCACAACAACGAGCATTTTTCCAAATGGAGCGAAGTAATTTGGATTTTTTTTCTGCTAGGTCATCTTACTTTCTATAGATTGTGAAGGCCGTAATATAACAGCTAAAGATAGCCATCGAAATTAGCTTTTGAAAACAATGGTAGAGGGTGTTTTTTTTTCGCACCTTTAAAAGATGCCGAAAAGTTGTTTTAGGGCAGACAAAAATTCAGAAAAAATTAGCATAAAGAAAAGGGCAAAATTATTGTTATTTTTATGCAAACTACAAAGTTTGTTGTTGCTACTTTTTGCTTGCTCTCAGCATTTTTAAAGTGGTCTTATATCTTGAAATATTTTTTTGCTGAGTTGACAATAAATTGAAAAGTCATGTTTTCTGTCGCCTAATAGAATCAAATAAGTTTTGGAATTTCGGACACGACATTTTCAAATCAATCCTTTCAACATCTATAAATTGCGAATAAAGCGAAAATTGAATTACAAACATCACAAAATTGAAAGATTTTTTTTTTAATTCTAGAATTTCTTGAAATTGAACCACCCTAGTAAATCTTCTTCTTCCTTGTGTGCGAAAATCTTTGTAGCATCTTTACGGCAGTTTTGCTCTGCTTTAGCGCCCTATCATAAAAGGGGGCTCGAGTATAAGAACAACTCCTTGAAATAAGAGTATGGTAATTACAGGGGGCACTAGAGTATTTTCAGGTTAGCGCTACTACTACCTTCTTGTCCAGCATTAGATGCGAGTAGTAGTATGACGGTATTTTTTGCCACTGATCAAAAGCAGTTACTAAAAGTGCTGCGGGCGTCATCTCAGCCTCCTGAACTTTTCGACTACAATCTAAGCGATGAAAGAGTTTCTCATCTCATATCAAAGCAAAAACGTTGATACACATGTGGTAGTACACCACAAATCCTTCGAGATTCTTTTTTTCTAAGAAATTTTTATTTTATGACTTCAAATTCCTATGGTTTGGAATTTGGAAATTTCAGTCTTTCCTAATTTTCGAGGGATTTTTTACATTTCAGATCTTTCTGATTATACATTACTCCTTCTATTTAGTACTCTAATTTCGAGATACTAAACGTCATAGAATATCGATTCAGGTTGTCTTGAAAACGTCATCTAGCAAATTCTGAGAATTCATAATACCAAAATTCGATGAATGATCTATGAATATATGGAATATGTATTCAATTTCAGAATTATTTTTCATTTTTAGAACTAAATTTTTTCAAATGCTAAAATTCGAGATAAAAATTCGAAGGTTTTCTGTACTCATTTACTGTAGACGTCTGAGGAAAAAGGATTGATATTCATCGGCTCCTCGACTCATTGTGAAGAAAGGAATGAAACCTCGTCCCCGTAAAAAAAACTAATCGAAACTATCTCAGAACACAGCTTCGTCTTCGTTTCGCAGATAGCAGTGGTTTCGACAGAATCGTGAGTTGAACTAAATAGGTGTCCAAAGACTTTTTGTGTTCTACAAATTACTACTCTACAAGGTTTCTCAACATGAAGGGTAACTTCTGTTAGGAATATAAGTTGAAAAATGGTTTGAGCGTTAAATAGCTTTAAGAAAGAAAAAAATTATGGGAGCAACAAAAAAATTGTAGACCTGATTAATTGACAAGAGTAAATGTAATGAAATGGAAAATTGGTCAAGTAGCAAAAAAGGGAGAAAATTAGAAAACCAAAAAATATTTGTAAAACCGAAAAAATTAGAAAAATTAGAAGATTAATTAGACCCTTGCTCGCGGTCAAGACTTTAAAATAAAAGAACTGAACTAATCACACCCTTTAAAAAATGAAATATTACAAAATGTATCAAATACTACATCATCATCCAGGAGGGTCATTTTAGGTAATCCCCCTCAATTTGCGAAATCGTAGATTGATGTTGGTTAAGTATAGCTACCAAAAAAACTGAATTGATACTACACACGCAATAATGTAATGAGAAATAGTAGCGAATCACATTGTTTGAAAATCACCCAAAATGTCTCATTTGAATACTTGAATTTTGGCATTTTCCACCAATTTTTGTCCTATTAAAATTGACCTGTCTGGTAACACTGTTTGACAACAAGCTTCAATTTTTCAAAAACTCCAAAATGTAAACGTAGTTCGCTTCGCTCACAATGTTAAAAATGAGACTTTTTCGGTGATTTTCAAACACCGTGGCAAGGCAAAGAGTCAAAGAAATTGGTGAAGAGTTTGGTAGATGGTGTTAGACTGAAGATTTGCGTGACCGTAATCGGCTAGGCTCATTTGAAACCTAATATCGCACTCTGGATGAGAGGCTCAGCTCTTCTCTCAACAATTGTCAAAATGACCCTTAGCACTAGGCCCCTGCATCACAAGCCTAACTCTTGCTTGCAAAAGGCTTTAAATTTTTCGCATGACCGAAACACTTTGGGATGGACACACGCAGCAGCATCATCCCTGACACATCACCAAGCCATTTTAGGGTTGGCAAAGCTAGGAAATGCCGTTTCAATAAATAGGAGCATTGCAGTTTTCAATCCTATTTTTCTAAAAGAAGAAAAACAAGACTGAAAATACTTTTCAGATCTAAGACCGCGATTCAAACTGAACTTACAATTTCAATGACTTGAAATCAAATTCAAGACCTTGAAAAGTGAATTTTAATCTCAGTTTTTGAAAATTACTCAGCACCAAAATACAAACAATCTCAGCAATGACAACAAATCTCAGTAATGCATGACAACAAGGCTCAGTATCAGCAGCGCCACCTTGCGGTCAAACCGACAACTAATAACTAATATCCCCCCAAAAAAGTCACTCCTATGACCGCGATAGCGAAGCTTTATCGCGGTCAAAAAGTGTGTCAAAGTTAAAATAAGCCACGAAAGGCTGCAGAAAAGCACGAACAAAAGGCATAAAATGTTCCACGATTAGTAATTAGGACAAAAGATTAGAGCTAACTTTCACCATCACCACCCGATTCAGTTATATTTTATCGTCAGTTTTACGAGGGTAGATGAATATGAAATATGTGGGTTGGAAAATAGTCGTAATCCGATATTTCACGGGCAGTGAAAAAAAAAATCCCGTCCAAGCATAAAATAAGCATGACTTGGTTTTTATTTGGCTGTTATAACAGACAATTGTTCAGCAGTTGATTCATGGTTAAAATGCGTTAACGAATGCCGACGCAAATCGCAATTTCGACTGAAATCTTTGCCACAAATGCTACAGACAAAAGCTGGTTTCTGTTCTGGATGGGTTTGACGTAAGTGAGATTTGAGTTGAGATCGGTCGTGGAAAGACTGGGAGCAAAAGTTACACTGGAGTTCTTGGAGATCTTCTTGGAAATGAAGCATTCGATGTTCAGCTAATGTACGAGCCTGGCAAAATCCTGCAAAAATCAAAGGCATAGTGTTTAAAAATTACACAAAAACGTCTCATTTCAGAAAAGTCATTCAAAGATACAAAAAGGTACAAAAAGGTACAAAAAGGTTCACAAAGGTACACAAAGGTTAAAAAAGGTACAAAAAGGTACAAAAAGGTACACAGAGGTACAAAAGGTACAAAAAGGTACACAAAGATACAAAAAGTATCTCAGTAATGGCAACAAATCTCAGCAATGAATATCAGCAACGCCACCTTGTGGCCAAACCGACAACTAATAACAAATATTCCCCAAAAAGTAACTCCTAGGACTGCGATAGCGAAGCTAGATCGCGATCAAAAACTCTCTGGAATTCCAAACAAATTGAATTTTGAATGTTTTGTCCAATTGGAAATTTTTTTAAAGATTATCTGAATTTTCGAAATTTTTCCTATCCTAAAAAAAAATTCAGGCTGCCAAAAAAAGGTTGAAAATTATGGAAGCCTAAAAGCTGTTCTGTCGACAAGTTTTCAAGTTGCAACGAGGAGGGGGCAGCAGGAGCAGCGCGAATATACATAGCAGGTTTCTGTCGTCATCTCTAATGGTTGCTCTAGAGAGGCTGCTGCTGCTTTGTTATGCACCTCACGTTTTCGGCAATCTTTCACCAAAGAGCAGAGACAATTTTTATCGCTTCATTCCTTTACAACTCAAAAAGTCGTCATCAACGTCGTCTTAGCATAAGCAAAAAAAAAGTCTCGCTAATTTTAGAACGTCTTTTCTCGTCGTCAACCTGCTTTTGTCATAGATGGACATCCAGTCTCTAGTGACTGCTTGACTACCATAATAAGACTGAAACTCATTTTTCAGACCTCTTGCCTAATGCCTTCTGCTTGAAAAAAACTGAGAAGATCGAAATGGAGAAGAAGCTTAACTCTGGAGAATCAGATAAGAACATAGAAAAAAACTTTAAGATGAAGTTGACAATTCTGCCAAGGCCTAAAAAGTTTCTAAGAGGTTTAACAGAGCTTTAGAAATTTTGGTATTGCCTTAGAATCGATCGAGAATAATGTGTCATTATCATTAGAAAATATAACTTATTATTTGACCAGTTAAGAACGAGTGAAATAATTTTCGACTTGAATTTAGATTTAAAAAGGCCTAGACAAGAATCCTGTAGAGCTTCTAGATATTTAGTTACCAGAAGAAAAATTCAATTTCTTCTAGTTGCTTCCTCTTCTCACTCGTAAAGTCATGAAAAAGAGAAGTAACTCGAGAAGCTAAGTGTGCTCCAGGCCCCCATGGAATTAATTGTAACATTCTTTATGGATGACTTTTGCTAAACGGCTCCTTGCACTTTCCTTTTAGGATAGCTCCTCAGCTTCTCTTGTGTATGTCGTGGGCCGAAGTGGTTCAAGATTTATTGTTCCTAATTTGCACCCTTGACCAAAAGTGGATAATTCAGGGCAGCTGAGAAAATCCGTCTTCATAATCATTGCGCCAGTTAATTTGAGCTTGGCGCCTTCTGTACCTACAATAATGGCCTAATAAAGGGTGCCAAAAGGCCTCAAGCGCGAAACATTTGAGGCCTCTAAGCCCAAACTTCAAGCAAATAAACCAGAGTCAATAAATACAAAATGAGGTATTTGATTATAAAGCAGTTGATAGTTCAAAAGTAGACCTCAAATGACGTCACTCGTTCAATTCGCTCACTCGATTTTCTTAACCCCCAAAATAATTATTTTATAAGTAAGTAATGATGAACCATTACTTTTGTTCACTTTTGAGTTTACTTTCAAAAATCTACTGCTTTACTTTAGATGAGCAAAAAAGATAAGATCAATAAATAAGCTAAATTGGTTCCAATGTTTGGCAAATGGTGATTTTGCAGCTGCAGCAGAGGTGCAGATCATAAACGTCAATTTGTAACGCACATTCAATTAGGCGGCATAGCTATAGCCAAGTGCATTTCGCGCATTGGTAATTAAAAAGCAAGTGCAATTTTCTGCTTAGCGTTGCAGTTATTAGCAAAGAACTTTAGAAAACTTACTGTGTCCGATCTGCAGTCGAAGAGGCCACGAGCTCGTAGATCTGAGGTCCATTTTGCGTGGTGTTTAGGAGGTAGAAAGCCCTTTTATCTAAAATCAAAGTTGAATATATTTCAAAGATGTATTCTGGATGTATTTAATAACCGTACAGCATCTATTAAACGTACATTATGGAAAACTCGATTTCATATGGCTTGCAAAGAAGGACAATTTGATGTTGTTGAACTGATGGTAAATGACTCAGTTCAAGACTTTTAGTATCAATTTGAATGCTCAACATGTGAATGGAATGACTCCTTTTGATTTATCCTTGCATATGTACGGATATTAGATACTCTAGAGTATTCTGGATGTATTTTGGTGTAGTTTACCTGTAGCCACTGGTCTGACAAGCATAGTAGCAAACTTGATAACCGGCGAATGGCAAAACTTATGCCCTTGTGTTCCAACAGCCGTGGTGCCAAAGGTAGAGGTATGAAACTTGAGCAGGTACTTGTCATCCTGCTTTTGGAGTAACATGATGCAGTCCTCTAAGAGTAAAACATGCAAATCGATGGTTTTAAAGCGTTTCGTGTCCCCTAGTTTCATCGTCAAAGGCCCGTCATAAATCAGTCGATGCTTGGTCAAATCCAGGTTCTGCAAAGAATTTGAAAGATGGTTTAGAAACACAATTATCTTCAGTAAAAAGTGCACTGGAAAAAGGGTTTCTAATGCAACACCTCTCATAAACAATTTTCGCGCGCACATCAAGGTTGTTTTCATCTATGATTTATTTTGACGTCAGCCAAGACATCAACCAGTTGACGCGATTGGATGATGTCACAACGATAATTTGGAATCATCTATTATCACGTCAACTCGTTACCCGAAACTGATCACTAATAAAATCATCTTCTTCTCTTTTGGATAAGGAGAACAGCTGATTTGTGTTGACGGGATAATAGAAAAATTAATATTTTGACGTCAACTAATTTCGTTAACTGCTTGACGTCTTGGTTGACGCCAAAATAAAAACCTAGATGAAAACAACCAAAATGCATTGTAAAAGGAAAAAAAAATGTATTTTGATAATACTCACGCGATACTCATTGGTAATGGGACTTTCGGCCATTTTTTCCAGTCCCGAAGTGTCTAAATTCCGTTGTATTTCTGCCAGTCTTTGAATATTTTGTGCCTCGGCTACCTGCTTATCTATGGAATCGAGGATTTCGCGACTACGATCAACGCAGCGTCGGACTTTGGCGTATTCCTCGGATTCTTTATCACATTGCTTGGCTAATTGCTCTAGGAGGAGCGGGTACTTGACCAGCCTCTGATGCTCCACCGGTAATAAGGCCTCCAGGCCCAGACGACGGCACTCTGGCCTTAAACGCTGCTCGTTCAAAAACAAATCCAATTTGTGGTCCCGTTTCCGACGCTCTTTCAATTCCTCGATGGAAAACTTTTGGTTTTTGGTGAATTCAGCACTGACTTGGATTAACTTTTCACCCGCCGTTCCTTCAAACTGAAAAATAATTTTAAAATTGAAAACACTCAAAATGAAACAATTTTTTTCGTGAAAATTCAGATATTTTCAATTTGAATTTTTGCACCAAAATAAAAATATTTAAAATTGAAAACACTGAAAAACCGAAACAATTTTTCTCGTAAAATTCAATTTGTATTTTTACACCAAAATAATAATTTTGAATTTCAATATTTATTCTATAGTCTGTCACGAGCAAAGTCAAAAATGATTCAGCAAAAATAGTTTTGCTATATAACGACGACCGTAGTCATTTGTTAACACCTTCTTCTGTATATATATTTTTTGCAAAGGCATGATTGTCAAAGTACCATGACACAAGTTTTGTCGCACAAAGAAACTTTTTTCATTAGGTTTGAGTCTAGTCAACAAGACTCAAACGAAACTTGAACGAAAGTTAGTTTTCTATCGTCTATCTAAAGCACAAAAATGTAAGAAATGGTGATACTAACTATCAAAATTTGTGGTGGGCAAATTGAGAAAAATTGAAACTTTTCTCTCTTATTCCTTAGATTGTTCCACTTCTTCATACAAATTCCCACTTCTTTCATACAAATTCCCACTTCTTTCATACAAATTCCCACCCTTAGTAATAGATTTCAGTGAGAAGTTGTTATTTGTAGGTGAGAAATTGTATGAATTATGAAGCCATCGCACCTAAAAGTTGAACAATGTGAAGGTAAAGTGGAACAATATTTTTTCCTTGTTTCCAAGGAATATAAAACAAATCGTGGGACTAGAATTTTATCAGGCGACCCAATCTCAATAAACAGCACGATGTCCAATGATTCAGTGATTGGGGAAGGAGAGGGGAGTTGACACTGTGTCTACTCCATGTTGTTTGTTGGATATGTTTTCCCAAATACATTATCAGAAATCTTTCGTTTTTCATGAGAGAAGGGTTGGAAGTTTGGGGTGTTTCAGAACTCGGCGGGCTTATCAGCGACATCATCAACATTGTTCCTTAGCTCAAAAACTTGTTGCAAAAAGAAGTAAAGAATTTCGGGAGAAGGGTTCTTTACGAGTTTTCTAACACAGTTTTTGAAATTCACTTGAAATATGTCTCGAATTTTTTCCGTCAAATTTTGTTCAAAAATTTGAATTTTCGCGCCAAAAATGGGAAAAAATAGTGCTACCTTCTTGAGTGGTAAAAGGAGACTTTTTGTATAATTTTCAAACACTGTGTACTACAGCGTAAGTTGAAGGTGCAATTTCTACCGATTTTTACAACGTTGTCTTTGCAAAGAGGAGACGACGTAGCGCATTAAAATCAACCCTGTTTTCGGGTATTTTCAGAGGGTATTTTATAATCACTTTTACTGGAAAAATCTCTATAGCGTCTATAGCAATTCACAGTGGGATGATAGGGGGATTAAGTGGGTCTAAATTTAACGACATCTAGAGAAGAGCAGACTGACCGTTTGCTAGATCCTCCATACGCAATTTGTCATCATATTTGCCAATAGAGTGGCAGTTCTGGCATTAAACATCGATTATTTGAATAATTTGAGTAAAAGTAGCATCTGGACTAAAAGGAAAGAAAAAAACGGTCAAGTCTTCTCATCTCAAAGTCTCTAGAGAGTCATTTCACATCTGGAAGTTTTAAGAGAGACGACTGTGCACACGGCAGCGTGCGCGGCCGTTTCCGCTATTCTGTAAAAGTGTTGAAAGCGAACAATCACAACAATTCCTAATTCACAATAGGCAACAATCGGTATTATTCAGTATCAAATGTTTCACTAAGAAAATCAGATTTTTCTCCCTTGCCTAAAGCATAAAAAAATGTAAGAAATGGTGATACTAACAATCAAAATTTGAGTAATTTAAATTTCCCGCACTGTTTTGGTCTTTGATTTATCTGTCAATTTGTAATTTCCTGTTCTTTCTGACTTTCAGATATTTAATTTTGGGGGAATTAGGGTTCAAATAAAGCAATTTCCCGCACTTTTTAACAGGTAAACAAAAGGCAAAAAAGTGCGGGAAATTCAAATTACCCAAATTTTGATAGTTAGTATCACCATTTCTTACATTTTTTGTACTTTAACAAAAAAAATAAAATCTTACCATTTCACAAAGCATATCACCAATATTGCCAACGGGAAATCCAGCTTTGGCACGTTCTTTCATCTTTTGGTTGTATTGGTTATGTTGCGCCAAAACCTCTTCCAAATTGGGGAAAAGTTGATCCACTAACTCCCGAGACATGAAACTATTTTCTATCAGGGGTCGGAAAAACAATCGGTCGAGGACTTTCAAGGTGCGAACATGGCTTTTTTCCGTATGGAAAAATTCTGTAAGAAAAATAAGATATTCAATACATAAAAGGAAATGGAAACGGAAATGGACAAAAGCAGGGAAAAAGAAGCTTTTGCATAAAATGATGGACGAAATGCATAGGAAAAAAAAAAAATATTAGCATAAAATTCAATTTGGTGATAAGACTTGATAGAACTTGAAACAAAAATAATTCAAAATAATATTCGTTAAGTGGTTTTCGATTTCTTTTAGTGTAATTCAGAATGAATGGAATCTAATCTAACAGAGTAGCAAATCAAAACTATCTCAACTACATACTAAACGGTTTGTCTAACTAAAATGATAGTGACGTCACGGCCTTCTTCTCTAGAGTATCTAATAACCATACAGCATCTATTAAGCATACATAATGGAAAACTCGATTTCATATTGCTTGCAAAGAAGGACAATTTGATGTTGTTGAACTGATGGCTTTTAGTATCAATTGGAATGCTCGACAACTAAATGGAATGTCTCCTTTGAATTAGCCGCAAATATGTACGGTTATTAGATACTCTAGAGTACAAGAATTATAAGATATACGTACCATTGATAACATCTTGTCTTTTCCTTTCCCTGGGATTCAGTTTATTGAGTTCTTCCTGGTGAATTGCCAGTCGCCAGTCCGGCGGGTCCGGCTCAGTCTCAAAGTCCGAGTCCCAATAACTTTGCGTATTGAACTGCGAGACAGAGGTGCTGGAGGTAGTGGCCGAAAACTCAGAGGCTGCAGCTGTCGAACCGGAGGCTGAAGGACGACCTGCCATGTCCTGCATGGATGTCGCTGGACTGTCCAGGGAAGAGCTAAATGGGCAAAGTTCAATATTTAAAAATCAGATTCAAACTTTTTAAATTGGTTTTGTCTCTCTCGTTTGACCTTTGATGCAACGTTTGAGTTAGCACAGTGCATGAAAACCACCCAAAAAAGTCTCATTTCCAACTGAAATCTTAATAAAAAAACAGCCCACACGACAAAAAGAAAAAAAGACGCTTCGCTCGGAAGACCTTCGGCCTCCTTCGCTCCGCTTTAGAAAATGAGACTTTTTTGAGTAATTTTCAAACACTGTGTACTACCTGCTATACTGCCGAAAATGTCCCACTTCCTCTAGACCCTGTTGCTGATTCCCTCCTTTCAAAGCTACTCGCCATTCTTGATGTACTTCATTGACTAAAGAAGATCCGGACGTTTCAAAACATTCATGCAAAACTTCTTCTTCAAAGTCTTGCTCAACAGCTTGAATAGCTGAATGATGATCACTAGTATTCTCACTATTATCTTCAATGAGTTTGGTCGAAGCTTCACGAAGTTTTTTCATCCATTCTTCAGTTTCTTCTTTGGTATGAGCAGCAAAACCTCGCGTTTCGCCATTACTAAATACAATTTCAAAGGTTCTTCCGTTTCCTGCTTTGCCTTTTTTCAGGCTATCCCGAATGGATCCCGAACTATGTCGTTCGGGATGATGATCCTTAGGTTTGATTTCAATGCTTGAAGAATCATTATTAGCTGATTCAGTGACAATACAATGAGATACATCAAGCACTTGTTTAGCTTTAGAATCTTTTTCACGTCCATAAATATAAAGCAAATGCGAATCTAAAACAGCCCAATAGCGTTTATAAGACTTGAAACCCGAAGTTTTCTTCAACTCTAAATTGCCAAAATGAATCACTGAAGGCTTCAAAACTAAGTCTTTAGCTGAGATTTCATTGATGATTGCTATAGGTGTGGGTGTGACAGAGCCTGAGCCCAGATCCATGGAGGCCAAAGAGGTCATGGATCCTCGGAATTTGGAGTCTTTCAAGTCGGGTACATCTTGCATGGTCCAGGAAAATCGGGTGTTTTTGACGGTCTTATTTGGCTGTTTTAATGAATGTGATCGGGCAGTGGGTAATTGTAATTGGTGTGGTGGTCGTCCACGTGGTACACCTACAACTGTATCGGATACATTTTGACTACTTTGATTTTTGTTGTAATCATT
The DNA here is from genome assembly GCA_900157175.1 of Oithona nana. Lineage (NCBI taxonomy): Eukaryota > Metazoa > Arthropoda > Copepoda > Cyclopoida > Oithonidae > Oithona > Oithona nana. Next base: position 99,943 of record LT727929.1, on the reverse strand, counting down.
AGAGGAAAATGATTTGGAACGGACAATGTTGGTGGGCACTAAATAATTTTCTTGTTCAGCAAATTGTTCTGATAGTTTCAATTCACTATTTTCTTCTTCTTCAGTGTCCAAGTCCATTTTGAAGCTGACTTTGTAAGCTGACGAGTCATATTTGATGTTGCCAATCGTGTGATTCCGCTTAAGTGATCTTTGACCCATCATAAAAGTTGGAGTTGGAGTCACTGAATCTCCAACAGCAGAACTAGAACTGGAATCGTTGAAATTCAGTTCAGCAGGCCACAATAAATGGTTCTCTAATAACCGTACAGAAGCCTCTAACATGTCCACTTTGTCCGAAATCCCTTGAATTTCTGAAATCCGTTCATTTAAATCTTCCAATTGGCAGTAGATTTTTCCGAATCCATCTTCCATGCGATTCATTAATAATTCAATTGCCACATCCCCTGATCCTCCACTTTGATTATGGTTATCAAAATCTTCGGGTTTTAGAAAGTTGCTAGATGACTCCTCCATCATTTTTAGAAAGCTCTTGGCTGGCAAGCCTATAATCAAGTTTGTTCATCAACCACAGAGTGCAGTGTAGGTCCCTTGGGAACCCTTATACTTGTTATCTATATGAAGAATTTTGTTCTGGTTCCTCTCTAAGGACTTTTAGACTACTTTTTCACTTTACTCTATTCTTTTTACAGAATACATGAATGTATTCAGTACTTGCTTACAATTTTGATCACGATATAAATGAAAATCTAAAAGAAGAAAGGGAAAAACTGCTTTAAAAGTCGTACAGCGTAGCGACTTGTAGACTTCAGAATAGAGTAGCGGGGAGGCCATGACTACTACTGCAGTCGCAGATAATAGTCAAATTTTAGTCGTTCAAGGTCAGTGCCGATAACAGTAGAGAAGAACAGCTTTTTGAAAAGCTGACTTGACTACACTCTATTCATATTGAGAAAGTTGATCAATTACTACCAAATACAACAAAGTTGATTTCATTATTTCTTTATTACCTATATCAAATTAGATCAAATCAGTAAAAGTATAAAATGTTGCAAAGATTATTTGATCTAAAGGAAAGGCTTATAAGTGTTACCAGATGATGTCCTAGTTTAAAAACTTGATTTATATCAAAAAAAGCCAAATTAATTTTTTTTGTTTCAAAAATGGATTTTGAAACAACTAGAAAATGTGTTGATTATAACGCTAAGGAAATAATAATGTCATTAGCAACAAAAGTGCTAAAACAAAATACAATCTTGGTACTCATATCTGATCCCAGTACAAAATTGGAAAACTTACTAAGAAACAAAAGTTGAAGGCATCAAATCCAGCTTCACCAACATGATGAAAATAAATCACTGAAGAAGCTTCTAAAGATTTCCATCCAAGTAAAATCTAGTTTTTCTTGTTTTTTTCATAATTCATGACTTGGAAGAAGAAGTCTTAATAATTGAGTAGTACTAATCCCATTGGAAAAACGACAGCAGCTTCAATGCAACATAGCAAAATGGCTCTGTTGTTTAGTTTTGAACTGAATAGCACTGAAGACGTCGTTGAGAAGCTGTTGCATCAAATTGGCATCAGCTCAAGAGTTTGTGCTTTTGTGTATTGTGTTGCGATATTGTATACAAGCTTTGAACTAGCTGAGCTGAGGAGCAAGCCTACATATGAGCAGTAGTAGCATCAGTTGCTCCGCTTGCCTTTAAAACAGGAGCTCTAAGACTACTACGGTGTTGCAACTCGCTAGAAGGATCAGCTTACACATGACGAGAGTCTCAACAGCCCAAATCATCTGCTCCTTTTTAACTACAATAATATTATCGATTATTTACCTGTCTGTAGACCTTTAGATTTGATATAGTATCAGTTTTCGTCATCATAGACATAACGATGATATCTCGGAAAAATAAAGGCTGAGGAATTTTTTGTGAAAATATTGAATCTACAGGTGTTTTTCATATGAAATTCTGGTAACACTTTTGCTTGAAGAATTTGGCATTTTTTAGAATGTACAGTTGTGTAGAATAATAATAAGCTATGTAATGTTTTTTTTTGAAAATTGAATTCTGAATGACTAAATGTACTGGTAACGATTTGTAAGAAATTATAGATCAGGACATGAGGTCTGTCAATTTTGAGAAGAAAAAAAAAGTTGAGCAGCTTTCCTTCTTTTTCAAATCTAGTAAGCAATTTGACAGGCCAAAACAAAAATACAAAACGGAAAATCCGACATTTAAAATCCCGCAATCTTCCCCTTGCTACATATTTCAAAATACACCTATGTAAGCAAGTACGTATGTACCTATTCAGAATGAATACACAAGTGTAGTATTACTCACGTTCTCGTCGGTCTAAACCCAAAAAAATGATGTATAGTATAGAAATGTGTTTCAAATAAACAGTTTACATTTTAGAAACACCCTTTTTTCTTCTTGTATATAAACTTTTTTGAACCTGTTTCGTTTTTCTTTCTTCTTGCCAAAACACACTTGTCACACAGTAGTTGTTGGTTTGATGAACAAACTTGAGGAATTGAAGAACTTTGCGGAAGGTCTGCTAAAACAGAGTTGAAAAATGCCTCTACACGAAGGACTTTTAGTTCACTAAGCACCACGTGAAGTATAGATATTTGCCCAGCAGCTAATGTGAGCAAACTTAGATTACTGCAGAGTAAAGCTCTCGACGTGCTAGGAACTGAAGGCACTGTTATAGTCATGTCGAGTGAGATGTTGCTCCTCGCTTATCGTCATCTAATTGCAATTGCTCAGAGTAATAGAGTAACGTGACTCAGAAAACATTCGAGGATTCCGTCAGTTTTTCCCATTAAAAATGTTATAACTTGCAACAAATTTAAATTTTCTTAACACTGATTATTGTACTATACTTTGTAAGATTGAACCTTCCTTATTAATCTTAGAAAATGACCTTTTGAGTTTGAGGTCAAAAATGGATAGATGACGTGCTGAATTGCATTATATCTTCGACCTTTTTTGTCCTCTATAAAAGTGTTTACTTGTCCCCTTTTTGATCTAGTTTGCAAAAACATTATTCAATGTAGCATTACCACTCAAGCATGTCTTGTTTTCAGGCAAAATGCTACGTGAGTAATTTCTAAGAAAACAATGCTTAATAAAATTATTCATGTCATGAATGCTGAAGCCTAAGGTCAAAGTAGGTAAACAAAAAATATTTTTGCTAATTTTCTAGAAGCAACAATATATGGTATACCACCTGTGACATCAGAATCGTAGTGGAGATCTACAGAATATTCCCTTGGACAAGAGAAAGCTTCTGCAGCAATTTCTTAAGGGAATAAAGCAGACATAGGTTTCTACTCTACTAATGACGTCAACCTGATTTTTCTTGACTTGACCTATAGGTTTTTGGCTTTTTCTTTTTCTTTTTTTTTGCAATCAACTGTTCAGCTGTTACTGCTTTCCAAAATTCCATTAAGATTGGAAAGTCTGGCTTTTTTGTGCTTTTGTTTCTGTGTTGCATCAAAGGCTTTTTTCTAAGAGAGACAAAACCAAAGTAAAAGGAAATTGAGATTGGGCCTACCGTGCAGATAGACTCGATGTGGACGAGCTTCCAGATTGCTGTTGATCCAAAATGGGATGAGGAGCAGCATCACTATCCGCATCACTGAAAGCAGAAGAAAATACCGTCAGAGGTGTCAATCAATTTTCGAGAAAACAAAAATAGAAACCAAATCTTTGGATATCGTAGTAGCTTTATGGGGTTCCTTTTTTAAAGCACAAAAAATGTGAGAAATGGTGATACTAACTATCAAAATTTCCCGGACTTTTTTGGTTTCCGTTTATCTGTCAATTTGTAATTTCCCGTACTTTCTGACTGAGAAACAAACGACCAAAAAAGTGCGGGAAATTCAAATTCACCAAATTTTGATAGTTAGCATCACCATTTGTTATATTTTTTGTGCTTTAAGTGAAGTGGGTTATTTTGAGGTAAGGTCCAGGGACTACTTAGGAGAGGCTCGAGTGTGATAATTTATTGGACCTGAACCTAAATAGCATAAAAATAGACATGACTGTACTCTACCAAGTAAACAGTTCCAAACTGATTAGTACTTGGGATTGTACCGAATAAGTACAGCACGCGATACTACCTGTTTCCTAGTAAATACTTGTATTATTACGTCGTACTTTCAAGGAAATAATACATGATGCAAGGGTAAGCAAAAGTCGTAGTAGGCCACGCTTTATAAGTGACAAGGGAGCAATTCATTCTCTTATTTACGGAGACGTGTCTGACATACTGTTGAAAAAGGGGGATGATCTGCTGCTCTGGAAGTGTTGCTGGACTTTTTAACATTTTGACGCGCCAGTCAGGAAATGCTATCTAACTCTATCCTTATAGAATAGCCCAAAACTAAGGAGAAAATAACGATGGCGTCGTCATGTCGCCTCGCGCTTCATAAAAATGAACATGTGCGAGCAGATGATGACCTTCCAAGACTTGGGGAAGCTTGAATAAATACAAGGGAAGAAAAAGGAGGCAATAGCAACGTTCTTTTCATCATTTGGCTATCGTGTAATTTATGCGCGGTTATGCAATTACCTTTGATCTAACGGATCGATGATATGAGGAGGCATAGAGGTCGCTTAGCCTCAGCTTATCTGTTCTTATCTCTTTTGGGAAATTACTGCACAAGTGCACAAAGGTTACTTGGTACATACTAAAAAAAGGATTTTTGAAATTGATTTCATTATGTATCATTGGAGGAACTTGAGGAGCCTCCTTTATTCAACCTTAAGTTGCAAGAATTTCAGTGCTGACCGCGAGTATGCTAGGTTTCGCAGTCCTACAATTCGACAAGTTCTAAAAGTTTATTAAACTGGTGAAATTCTTTACTTGTTTTGGTAAAAGTCCAAGAAGTCAAACAACTTTTCGACTGCTAGGAGCGCAATACATAACATACTCGCGGTCAAAAACCCTTTTTTTAGAAGGGAAATGTACTGTAATGCGTAGTATTCCTACAACATATGATTCCTAAGATTCACCAGGGAGCAATTATGCATCATGCTCAAGATATAGAGAACCTTGAGTTGCAACATTAATCATAAATACCAAGATGGGGATCTTTTAAGGAAAAAATGATGTCAATCATCCAAAATCAGAGGCAGCAAACCTACTGCTGCTGACTCTGAGCTGAGTTGCTCAGTGCTACTTGCCATTACTGAGAAAAAGCACGCCCAGTGATTAGAGGCTGTTGCTACCTACTGCCTCCTCTGCTGTTTTTGCTTCATCTTCCTCTTCTTCCTTTAAGCTTCTAAGCGTCTATCACGCCTCCTTTTTGTATGCCTATGCCTACTTCTTCCTTTCTCTGGCGTCACTCATAAATGCAGCTTGTGAAAAAAGCTGGCCTTTTGCCCATATTCAGCTTTTGAACAGAGAAGTACGCTTACCGGTATGTGGAAAAGAGTTGAAAAAGGATTTGATAAGAATCTAGAGAAACTCGATTGAAAATTGAAAAACCGCTAGATGGTGTTTATGTTTTATGGTTAGATTAAAGCGGTACTTTCACTTGAAATCAGTATCAACTTTGAAGAGGTAATTTACTGATTTGTAAAAAATCTTCAGATTTTAATCATTTCAAAACTTTTAAATTGTGTTTTGAGTAAAAAGTTTCATACTTCATTTAGCGTTTTGAAAACTTTTCCAATACGTTTGGGAAAAAGATTTCTTCGGAATTGTTATTCTATTTTACTTACATGTATGATTTTGACCTACTTTGCTTATATCAAGAGTTAAATTATGACGGATCATGTTGTCGTTGACATGATCTACATAAGTACATTAAAATACAGTATATTACATTCAAAAATGTAGTACTAAGTACAAATTCTCGAAAAAGGTCTTTAAATGGCTAATACTATGATTGAATTTTCCTTCCTTTCCATGTGCTCTTAGTACACATGCTGCTACACAGATGATGAATGACTGCATCAAAAAGCACTTGAATCTAGAGAGCTATACCTAAGTCTATCCGTCGAAGTAAAGTTGGCATAAGCTGAGCGTGGTGTTAAATTCGACAGCCAATTAGGTCTGGATTTTTGACTCTGCAGTTGAAATATTGCTGGATCTGAAAGTGAGTGTCTTCTTCGGTTTTTGGCAGAATGTTCGTTTACGCTCAAAAATTGAGGCATTTTCGAGGTGGCAGAGGAGGAGTTTTGCTGTTTGCTTGGAATAAATATTCCAGGAACATCTTCGACTTTTCTATTTGGAAACACAACCACGTTTTTATCCCGTTGATCGGCCTCACGCAGTGCGCTTAACTCTGCCACCAACGGCGAGGAGCCTCGGCGTGGAAAGTACGGAATTGAAGGAGTCAAAAAGGACTTGGAAACTGCTTTCGAAAAAGCGGATTCTGAGCTGGCATTTGTAGTGTTGCTTGCTTCCATGTTGATAGATGTTGCACTTTTCCATTTGGGTGATCCTTTTTCATCATTGTGTTTCACTACAATTTGACTTTGATGAATTTGAAATTCAAGTTGTAAAAGTTGAGGAGGTTTGAAGAAAAGTTGTTGAAAAATTCAAAAAAGTGTTACATTTGCATAAGTACGTTTTTCTCGTGAATTTAGTTACATCATTTACTTATGTATTCAAGCGCAAATACATAATGCAGGAGATGTATCTTATGTATTCCCAAGAAGAAAATAAAACTTTTTCAGAAACTTTTGATGACCTCTTGGTGGTGCTTATGTAATGTAAATCTTACCATCTAGACAAGCTTTTTTGAGCAATTTCAAAGGACTTTTGGATTCAGATACTGGTGTAGTGGCATTATGTTCTTCCAAATTACTAAGATAATGTATTTTTTCCAACATAAGTGCGGATTCATCTCCATCACAAGGTGGAAAGGAAGACATCCGTCGTCGCGTAGCTTCCAAGTATTCTTCCTTAGTTTCGCGAAACTGTTGCGTATTATCCAAATGGGATACAGAGCTTCGCCGTCTCCGATGTGGAAACAATTGTGACAAAAAGTCTTTTGTGGCTGAACTGGTAGGAGCTTCATAATTGCAGTCATCTTTGGATGTTTCCCTCACAATTGCAGCTTGCTTTTTATGACTATTTTTATTGCACATGAAATCAGAAAGTCGACGGAAATGTAAGCGTTGTCCACCTTGGGAATTGGTATCTACCGGAGGAGGTGCCACGGACAACAGAGTATTATTTGGACTGCTGTTCTGACTTTTCTTTTCAGGTGAGCTCACTGAGGAAGAACCTTTGAGGAACAGAAGATTGACGAGCGATTTTCTTCTTTTTCTAGGCTTTTCAGTGCTAGTAGGTGTACCAGGGTCTGCTGTGTTATCAGTTGCTGTATCAGCTGTATTGTAAGCTTCATTAGGAGACTCTTCAATTTGCAATCGTGGAATAATGACTCTGGAAGGGCGTCGACCTTGACTATGAAAGCTTTTCGATCTTTTATCAGCAATGCCGGAATTATTTTTGGATTTTTTAAGCTTCTTTTGTTCACTTCTGGGGCTTGTGGATGCACTGTGCGTTTCATTGACCACCACTGAAGGAAGGCCTATTTTGGCCTCGACTAAGGTCAAACAATTGGAGGTCAAGTCTTCCATAGGTCCAGGTGGATTGAAGGTGAAATGCAGATCTGAATCTTCAGAGGAGTCTTGAGAAGGCTCATCTAAAGCCTCCAAGACCTCCATGGCCTCAATTATTCAATCTTTTGAACTGTGAAACTTCATTTTTTAAAGCTCTTTTCCAAGTCTTTTCATGCGATTTTCAGTCTCTCTCTTCTATTATTTGCTGGACTACTATTTGGCAAAGCACGAAACACGAATACCACGATTGCTAAGGCCTTACTGAGAGTCAAGTCCAAGACGAGGAGCGCCTCGAGAAACCAAAGAGCCTTGGAGGAGGACACCTAGTAAGGCTGCTGGTGCTTTACAGCCAGAGAAAATTTAAAGAGAGCCTCTAGCTGCAGTAGACGAAGAGAATTCTCTTCTCGCTTCTAGGAATACTAAAAGGCCTGCTCAAGACCTTGGCCTTGAATATAGAAACAACCCACTGTTGCTCTCTATGTACACGCGATTATGCTATTCGCAACAGTAATACACTTCAGATACAATTACTTAGCTTCATTCATTCATCATCTATGTAGAAAACTGGACAGTGTAGAATTTATGGTAATTTGAGGTTCAAATCCAATCATTGAGATGGAAAAATGGGGTCGTAAAAAAATTTGGAAATTGCTACAAAAAGTAGGTCAGAAACTAAGGTTAAGTGATTTAAATGATCCTTCTTAAAAAGTTTAGGAAGGAGGATGAGGGGAATGTTTACGATATCCTCTACTAATTGGCTTACTACTTTTGAGGAGGCCAGACAGACAATCGGCCTATTGTTTAGCATCAAGAAAAATAAAAATGTTTTTTGCTTACCTGGTTGCTGAACGTGGAATGTTTGGATCAGAATGCTTTCGTTTTTCTCGAATGCCACCACGCTGAAAGAGACGAAGTAGAGGACAATAAAAAAGACATCCATCTATTATGCAGTACACCATTATTTTCTTGAAGAAAAGTCTCAACAAAACAACTTTTTTTTTTCCTTTTTTTGAAAAAATATCTCAAAGAGAATAACCATAGGGCAATGAGTGAAATGACAAGTAGGTTTCCACAATTTTGTGAAGCTTGTTTACATACACTCTAGAGTATCTAATAACCGTACAACATCTACTTTAAATGTACATAATGGAAAACTCGATTTTATATGGCTTGCAAAGAAGGACAATTTGATGTTGTTGAACTAATGGTTAATGACCAGTTCAAGAGTTTTCGTATCAACTTGAATGTTCAATATGTGAATGGAATGACTCCTTTTGATTTAGCCGTACAGTATTACATTACTTTGCTAAAAGAGTGTTGCTAAAAGTGGGAAAAGGAATGTGCTTTGACAAAGACGCCATCTACCTAATTTTTGGGCTATCTTACAGTAAATCTAGATAGGTATGGACTTCGTTCGTTTTTGGTATCTATCCTCAAATTTCCTGGGATCATGTTAGGACAAATTAGACCTTTGGATACCCCACGCTTCGATTCGATCACTAACGAACGATAATGCAACAGGATGAACGAAAATTGCAATTTTTGCATAATTAGGGGAACACGAGCAACATTAGAACTGCAAGCTTAGCCTCTCGTCTACAATTAGTAGTCCTTCACGTGTCAAAAGGTTTTTAAATCTTCTCTCAAAACTCAGAGGAACTGAGCATCTATGCGCTGCCTATGCCTATAATGCCTTCTCGGTCACTTTTAGAAGCATTTTTCGAACCTTTATTGGGTTGGTCGCCGAGCGGAGGGAACTTTTGCGTGTCCTTGGCTTTTAAGCGCGCATCACTCAATGGAAAAGTGTCAAAATTGTCACAATGATTTCGTTACAGTTTACACATTTTTAAAAGAGCTTCAAAACTGACACAAAAGTTACATTACTGTACATGAAAAGAGAAAAGAATACAAGTGCAAGGTCTGACGCAAAAATGGGCTTGAGCCTGACTCCCCTCGCATATGAGTATGACTCTGAGGACGACGCAAGAGGCGTAGAACGAACGAACGGTGAGTGTGTGCAAAAGAGAACATTTTTTTCAATCAATCATAGTAAAACGTGAGAAGAATTGGGTAGATGGCGCTCTATTTTTTTTCCTAAGCACTTTTTCTTTTTTGCACTTCTCAACCCACTTTTTGTCATATTAAAATCAGCTTTGCATTGCTAAGTTATGTTTTATTTTTACAATTTCACGAACACCCCATCGTAAATAGGTTTGAAATACTTTTGATATCGAAATGCTAAACAATTCTGAGGTTTTATTCAAAAGTGTTTTCGAACCTTACAAAATAAAATTACTTCAATCTTTACAAACTTAGTAAGGTCCAGGTTGTTAAGAATCCATGGTTTTAACATGTATGAAAGGAATTACTTTTGATTAATACGTCGAAAATTCCGATTATAAACAATGTTTGCACTGACGGCCCCTTCGGCTAGTGCGAGGCCTCGGGCGGGAGGCTCGCTTCGCTCGCCATTTTTTTTGTAATAGCAAAGTATGAAATGACAGAAGTTTGCCTTTATTTGGGAAAAAATAAAATCGCAAAAACAACAAAAATTAAGGCAAAAAATTTCGAAAAAATTGTACACAATTTTACTTTCGAAAAAAAATATTTTTCAGCAAAAATGTGGTAGCAAACATAAATTGGAAAATTCGAATGTCAAAGTGGAAAGAAGTTTAGTAACTAAACAATAAGTCCCTACATAGTTTATTTGCAAAAGAATCTTCGCTACTGCTTCTACACCAACTATAAATTCTTCGCTGAATATGCCCCATAAAAAAGTCTAGAAAAGTTAGTGTATCATATGCGGTTGGGGGGTAAACCGTAAAAATGTATGCAACGTGTTTGAAAATCACAGAAAAAGTCTCATTCAACATTGCGAGCGAAGCGAGTTTTGATAAGAATCTAGAGAATCTCGATTGGAAACTGAAAAACCGCTAGATGGTGTTTATGTTTTATGGTTAAATTGAAGCGGTACTTTCACTATAAATTAGTAATAACTTTGAAGGAGTAAGTCACTTTGGTACTGCTATTTTGTAAAGAATCATTTGGTTTCAATCATTTTCAAGCTTTTTTAAAAGTGCTTTGAGTACAGAATTTCAGACTGCTTGGTTTTGACAATTTTTGCCATACACTTGGGAAGAAGATGTCTTTAGACAAATATTCAAATTTTTGCACACGAAGCAATTTTTTTCATGGTATTACTTAATCGATACATTTTTTTTTTGAATGTTTATGTTGGCATTTATAACATGAACTAAATACGTAGGTCGGTAAATAAAATCACTTAATACTTCAAATCTAATGTAGTTCCCAAAGAGGATATTTTTCCTTCCTTTCCGTAAATAGTACACTTGCTACTACACAGATGATGAATGAATGCATCAAAAAGCACTTGAAATTAGAGAGCTGCTATACCTAAGTCTATCCGTCGAAGTAAAGTTGGCATAAGCTGAGCGTGGTGTTAAATTCGACAGCCAATTAGGTCTGGATTTTTGACTCTGCAGTTGAAATATTGCTGGATCTGAAAGTGAGTGTCTTCTTCGGTTTTTGGCAGAATGTTCGTTTACGCTCAAAAATTGAGGCATTTTCGAGGTGGCAGAGGAGGAGTTT
>LT727929.1:66640-86933 GCA_900157175.1 Oithona nana | reverse complement strand
TTCATATGGCTTGCAAAGAAGGACAATTTGATGTTGTTGAACTGATGGTAAATGACCAGTTCAAGACTTTTAGTATCAATTTGAATGCTCAACATGTGAATGGAATGACTCCTTTTGATTTAGCCGTACATATGTACGGATATTAGATACTCTAGCTAGAGTATACCTTGCTATAAGTTCGTTTTAATAGAATTTCACACTCTTTTCTGGCTAGACAGACAGGACATAGCTCCATTTCAGGGTTGGATTGTGTCCTCTGAACCACTTGAGGTTGTAAAGGCTGATTTTGTGTAGTAGAACTAGTCCACCTATCGGACTCTTCACTTAACAAATGATGACATTTAGAGGGCGTTTCCTCAAACCTCACATGGCTATGCCCACTAGTTGATTTGGGCCTCCACGAACTTTGCTTTTGCCCCTCAGGATTTGAAGCCTGATACTGTTGTTGTGGTAGCACATGTTTCTCGGAACTAGACCAATCCATTTCCATTTTGCTTGAAGGTGCAGGAGGTGCTGCTTGAATTTTGCTGCCACCTTCACCTGCACAGGTGCTCAGAGATCTACGTTTGGCTTTGGAATCTAGGCTGGCATATTCGAGATCAAGTATTGCTGACGATGATCTAACAACAGGCATATCAACCATCAGAAATAAGAACTACAGAAAACGACATCTAACCAAAAATATTTTCAATCTAATTTTCTGGTATTTGGCATTAAGAAAAAAAAATCTGGTAACACTGCTACTATGGTCATTTCTTAAGGTTGACATGTCTGCCTTTGATGGTTGTGTTGTCCTCTTTGCAAGGTATAGGGACTAGTGATTGAAGATAAACTTCTTTCACGACGGCTTGGGTGGCGATAGTAAGAAGAGGACATCATCAACCTCTGTTGCTGTCCTCCAACTCGACTTCCTGACGTTGCAAAAGCATCTTCGGCCTCATTGTGGTTATTAGTAGCTTTAGAAGCAACAACCTCGGCGGCCTCCGAGGCCTCGGAGGCCGCTGGAACCCCAGAAGCTATTAGAGGTGACGATGGGACGCGTGGAAGTCCAGTAGAGGTCACTACTACCGTGGAAGTCGAGGTTGAGGTCGTAGTGGTGGAGGCTGGATCCTCCATCACCATTTTTTAAGGAATCACTTGGTTTTCATTATTTTCATTATTTTTCTCGTGGCACGAAACACAACTTGATGAAATTCTACACTTTACACGACGACGATGACTGCTGCTCCTTGGAAAGTTTTCTGCTCAGCTGCTTATACTTTCCTTTGCATGTAAGCGGCGAGTATACGAGCTGGCGGCTGCGTTTGCAGGCTTTCTGTCTTGATTACAAAAATTGTCAAGTAGACACTAGACAGGTTGTTGATTTATTACGTTCGCCTACATTTTGGAATACATTTATGGCTGAGATCATCTACTTATGTGATGATTAAGTAATATTTTTATCTTTTTGAAGTCACTTACAGGGTGGAAACAAAGTAATGGTTCTGTCCAAGGAAAATTTCTTTTGTTTCACCCTGTACCTTCAATTTGCAATTTTTTATCAATTTCAACTAACAAATTTTTTTCTAATTTAATAAAAAATTCTTTTTAAGAAATGGTAGATGATTTCAGCCAAGACCTAGACAGAAACCCTGTTCACTAACGATTTCAAAACTTTGCGGTCTCTCTGCTCTTTTAAAGTCCACTAACAATAATAATTTCGTTCTTCCAAGAGTAGGAAATCCATTTTTGGTTGTTACACCTCCAAAATGAAAAGTACGTTCATACAAACTAAGCAATAGTTGAGAAGCAGTTTTAGAAAGATTAATGCATGCGATCTTTTGAGTTCACCTGCCTATTCATTCTGGAAAAAGGTGAAGTGCGCATATCTAAATCCTTAGCTTTCTCATGTTTTGCCAGCTTCTAAGACTCGTTCAGTCAGAAGGCGCCGATGAGGAGGAAAAACTTGAGCTAAACTAAAAAGCAAATATTCATTCACCTTTTCAGCTGTAGAACTTCACAATTTCACTTCCGCAACACTTCAAAAATCCCTCCGCTAGTTTAGTAAAAATATTAGATTTTTTACTTTTTTACTCAAAAGTAAATTAGTAATTTCAAAGCTCTGTTATTTTGCAACGCGAGCGAAGCTTCACCAGATTTTTTTGTGTTTCAAAGATCAAAGTTCACGATGCGAAAATGCAAAGAAAAATAGTCGTAACCTACTGATAATTGATCTTGCAAAAGCAAAAATTCTATGTAACAGATTTTTACTTTCAAAGGTCAAAATAGATGATTTCACCCTGATCTGGTAACTTTGCTCTGGTAGGTAAAGCCAAACAGCAACTGAAGTGCCGAGGTTTAGATACTGAAACCCTTTTAAACTAATTGAAAGCTCGTTGAATAGATAGAGTCTCTGTGATATGAGATTTCACTGAGGTTGAAAATTGTTGACAAAACACTCATTGCCCTGAGACTTTCCAAAATATGATTGATTTGCTTACCTTGTGGTCTTTCTTTTCTACTTTGCAGCTTTGAGAACGAGCCACGCTGGTACCAGAACGTCCTTCATTGTCACTTGATGCCGCTGCTTGATTCCTGTAATGCAAAATTTGAATTAACGAGGTTTCGTGATGGTAAGAATAGATTTAACATCAATCACGCAACCTTTCCGTGATACTAAAGGGAGTTAAACTCGTGAACTAAAGTGCGCGAGGTTGCGTGATTGATGTTAGATCTATTTTTCGTGGTTGTCAACAAACAGCTGAAAACTTCAGCTTACTTGTACACAAACAGCTGACTTGGTGACAAGTCATATGTCAAAAACAACACTTCTTCAACATAAATTGAATAATACCAAAATTTAGTAGTAATATCTAATGTCATTGCGCAAAACTCAGCAGACTCAACTCTTTGCTTCAAGTCTTTGGCAATGCAAGAGTAATCTAAACACTCATTTTTTATCTACCTCGAAGCAGCAGATGTATCTGCCGCTGCTGTATGTATCTGTGCGTTGCAAAGTTCAATATAAAAACATTCATAAGGATCAGAAGTCTGGCAAAATTGCACAGGTCGCAATTCATCAACGATTTCAGTGGCCGTCACCACCTGCTGGGTAGGCAAAGAGGACACAGTGACACTGGCATGGCGGCCTTTAGGATGCCTACGCACTAAAGTGGAATTGGGAGTGGAGGTCATCATCTGTGAGGCTGAATGAGGCCTTGAACTTCCAGAATGATGGTGACCAGTACTGTAACTTCCAAAGAGTGAAGTTAGTGAAACTTTAAAGGAGACTGGACTGGTGCTTCGTGAGGAATTATTAGAGGCCACAACTGTGATGTCAGGACAGGAGATGTGTCGATCTTTTCGATGTCGGCCTTTTTTGCTTAGGAAGGAGTGCTTTTTGAGGCTAGAGTCACTATGATGATCCGGTGAATCTTTGCCTGATGAACTGGAAGTTTTATCACGATTCCAGATCCAGTTCCATTTATGGTTCCCTATTTTTTTGACACTGTGTCGATGTTTGGCTTCTAAGAATTAAGTGTTCATGGTTTTGAACGATTTATCTTAAAAGCGAAGGCCGACCGAGCGAAGCGTCTTAATTTTCTTTTTTCAAGTTGAAAAAATCCGGAAAATAACTCGTGGCAATCACGCAACCTCCGATAGGAGGCCGAAGGCCGACCGAGCGAAGCGTCTTAAATTTTTTTTTTGAAAGTTTAAAAAAATCCGGAAAATAACTCGTGGCAATCACGCAACCTCCGGTAGGAAATGTAAGTTTGAGAGGTAAGAAAAGTAAGGCGCTCGATTCGGGGCCTACAAAATTTGAAAAGGAAGCTTTGTCATCGTTCAAAAGCATGAACCTTTTTGAATATGAGAAGTCTCGAGCGTCCCAAAAGGCGTCAACTGACAAAGGTCTAAAGAAGAAGTTGATCCTCCCGAAGCTGGTGCTGTGTTGATGCAAGGTGTATTGTGTCCGCTCGCAGGTAAAGATGATGCAGGGCAGTCTAAGGCCAGCCGCGTCGTTAACCTTCGCATTCTTCTTGGCCTTGAAGGCTGTTCAGCTTCGCTTAGTACAATGTTTGAAGGTTCTAGGGTGGGTGGGACAGAGCCCGAACGCTGTCGCTGTAGTTGCCTCATTTGTTCACTTGTGGCATCACTAGTGATAGGTTCGTATTCACCCGTGCTTGGTCTTCTTTTGCGAGGCGGAGGTCTGATTCGTTCAGTTCTCTCTAGTGTATTAGCTCTTACTCTTAGCTTTGATTCTTCCATACTTCAATGTTTACGAGAACTTGGCTTGAGGTCTTCGTCTTCAAAGTGTGATCTGAGCTCCTAATGTTGCTTGTTTGGTCAAATGCATAAAAGACGTCGTTATGAATTATCGCGAGCTGAATGAATGCGAGCGAGTCATAACAGACGAGGTTGCGTTGAAAACTTCTTTTGAAATTGCGACTTTTTCAATGTCAACAAAGGCCATGTTTCAACCCTTTCAAAGAGCTGTAAAAGTAACTTTTTCGTAATCTAAGTTTGAAGGTACTAAGACTAGAAAACTCTTCCTCGATCAACTCTATTTTATAAAAAAAATCTTCATTTTCACAAAAAAGTTCAATGGATTGCACTTTTGTATATAAATCACTTTAGAAGAACTTCTATGGTCATCTATCATAAGTTATGCAAACAATGTTTTGCCTGTTTGAAAAAAGGTTGATTTTGCATTTTTATGACCTTACTCTGATCACACTTTTTTACTTCAATTTCTATCAGCTCAATTTACTGCTGTACTTTTCTTCTCTTTCTTCATTTTCAGACTTTTTCAGTTGTCATTAAAAACAGAGAGAAGCACTACAATCTTGAGAAATATGGAGGAGGAGAACTTTTTTATGATGTCTTGCAGCGTCTAGACATATTCACAGAGTAGTAGAAGATGTAATTTTCTTGTTGTCATTTCAACTGAAACACAACTTGCAGCTTACTTCTTTGAAGCTTCTCATTATTTTGGCAAATGGTCAAAACACAATTGATGTACTAGCGATAGATATACTTCAGTTCAGAAGCTTTGAAACTTTTTTCAGCTTGTTGCACTTTTCAAAGTCAGATAGACTACTACTTCTAAATGAGAAAATTGGGTCAAAAAACAGCTGAAGGAAAGGCCAACGAGAGGTCGGAATCATCTTGTGTCTTGCTTCAGAACTCTGTCCTTCTTTCCGTAAACTACATCTACACAAAGTGTAACTTGACTTGGAAAATCTGAGACAAACAGAAAATGGAAAAATTGTAAAATTCTTTTCAGGAGAAACTTTTACATCATTTTTGAACACTTTGAAATATTTGTGGGACAAATCTGTTGGATTAAGATTTTGTAATAGTCTAGAGTAGCTGATCAGGGTCTAGTTTTTGGCAACTTTTCTGGTGAAAAAATGGCTTGTGGCTTACCATGATTTTTTGACCTCAGGCTTTTGTTGCCTTGTTCCCTATGATTTATGATGATAGGTTTGAGCATTTTTCCTGCTCTCTCCTCCTGTTTTTACTACTCTCCGACAAAGTTGTAATGGGTCAGTTAATGAGGTGTCAAAACAATAACCTTCAACTTCAAAGATTTTGACATGACCTTCTTCATGACATTTCTACTTTTTCAGTTCGACTTACTTCGTAGTTCATAGTACTCTAAAGTACCTAATAAACATACATATACGGGGTACCTTGCTAACAAAAGCCTTAAAAATGACCTCAAAGAGACCTCAAAAATGACCTCAAAACAGATCTGAAAATGTCCCCAAAAAGACCTCAAATTGCCGTTTTTAAATTGGGAATCGTATATGTACGTTTATTTGGTACTTTAAAGTAGACAGTAGTAGAAGTTGTTATAAACGACAAACACACCGTTTAGCACAAAAGAAAGCTACTCAATAAAGATTATACTATTCAACGAAGCATAAAACATTTTTTTTTTTTCAGCAGCAGAGTTATTTCTTGGCCAACCCCAATTTAATCTATTTTTAGGCCCACTTGGACCTATTTTTAAGTTGACACTTAAATATAATTTTACCCTTTTTTTAATATTCGTTTCCGGATGAAACAAATAATTTTTGCTTTTCCGGATTTTACAGAATATTTTCTAATCTTACCATACATGCAACAAGTCTTTGAAATGGTCATCTGCTTGTTTTCCTGGCATCCAAGAATTAAAGACTGTAGGACTCATCAAATTCACTGCCTTTCTCGTCACTTCAATGGGCAAAACTGTTTTTTTGGCTGCAATTTCCACTGGTGTGAAAGCTGTTGTCTGTGTCCTTTCCTTGACAATTTTTGAATTTGAGGCTTTTCTTTTCTGTTGGTTTGGAGAAGATCTGGTTGGTGTCACTGGTGTTTTTGGTGAGGATGGTTTTGTTGGACTTGAAGGTGGAGGCCAGTAACCTTTTGCATGGCTATGTTCAGCTGTAAGCAGCCCAGTAGTTCTAGATTTGTAGTGATTAGGTAAAGTTAAAGAATTGCCATGTTGCCTTGACGAGGCCAGAATCTCTTCTAAATCTGGACCTGGAGCTTTCACACGACCACGCCACAACTTTTCTAATTCAGTCCAGGGTCTTTTTTTTTCAAAGAAAAATGATTAGTTTTGCCATCTTTTTTGAAACAAAAATCTAGATCCGGAAAAGTAAAATCATACTAATAATAATATTTACAAAATTCTAAATCCGGAACACAAATCAACATCATCGAAATAAAATATCTGATTGTCTTATAAAGATTCTGAAATCTAAGCTTTAAAACATCAAAATCAAATACTTGAGTTATTTTTGGAATTGTTTTGCTTCTATGTCAAGTTTCTCAAATCAATTTGAAATTTTCAACGTTATAAAATCTTACTACAGCGACCCGTTCTTTCCACTATTTTCCCCTTTTTTTAAAATTAAAATTTGACTTACACTACATCTACCGTTGAAAAATATTACGAAATAATTTTTCAAAGGAAAGTAGTATACAAAAACAAAAAAAGTCATGGCAAAACTAATCAACATTGCCTTTCACTAAAATTCTTCCTTTGTTTTCCAGGTTGTTCTTCAATGATTTTGCTGCTGGTTTCCACAACTTCTAAGTTGGCAGCATTACGCAAATCATGATAACTTTTGGCCGCTCTGATAGATTCATAATCTTCATCTGTGATTGCAATAGATCGTCGTCTTCCCCCAAATAAATTCAATCCAGTTTTGCTCCTTTCACGAGTGAAAGCCGCTTTTTTGGCCGC
Organism: Oithona nana; assembly: GCA_900157175.1. NCBI lineage: Eukaryota > Metazoa > Arthropoda > Copepoda > Cyclopoida > Oithonidae > Oithona > Oithona nana. The sequence goes on along the minus strand of LT727929.1, from coordinate 79,717 downwards.
ACTGCTTTCACTTTTCTTTGGATTGACAATCGTCGTCTCCTGCGTTACCATCGAAGATTGTCGTCCAATTTTCTTTTGAATTCGACTTTGCACTGGCGACGAATGTGGACTGGATTGAACGTAAGATGAGCGTTTCAATAAATTGCCTAAACTGTAGCGTGAACCACGATCGGAATTAACACTAGAATTGCTGGTACCACTGGAACTTCGACGGACAACTGTTGGTGTTTTAGTTGGACTTTTGGGGCTTTTAGGGGGTGTAGTAGAGACATGACGAACTGAATCAATAATTTGGTTGGCTATTTTGTCAGCAAGAGGTGTCTTGTCTCGATCGTGATCCGGAGGCATTTCGGTATCTTTTCGAGCTTTGCGTTGCTGCAGTTCTTCCATTTTCTTTCTTAAATGTGATTTTTTTGTTAACTCTTTTTTTTTTGCCTTTTTGTTTTGAAGATCCGGATTCCACTACGAGTAATTCACTAGTCTACTCCGGATTTATTCTTAGATTAAACTTTAGTAGGTTCGAATCCCACCAGGACCACAAATATTTTTGTCCCTTTTAGTCCTTTCTAGTCAACTTTTTCTCTGGCATTTTCTATTTTCTAAGATTAATTTGAAAGGTTTAAAATCAAATTCAGAATTTTTCAGAACTAATAAAGTAATTTACCCGTAGTGGAATGTAAAAATTCAAAAAAGAAAAAGAGACACGAGAAATGACTTCTAGGAAATCATCTCTTGTTCCTCTTTGATTTACAACACAAAAAAGTCTTTGTTATCAAAGAAATCACACCTTTCTTCTTCACTAATCAAGGACACAGAACGTCTTCGATGAAACTGTCTATTGACATGATTCATGTGTAAATAACAAAAAATGGCAACTCTACCAGTTTTCAGGGCAGCACAGATGTTTAGTTTGGAATTTTTATATCAACAGCAGCCCACAGCAACACCGGATGTGTGACTACTGCATCAGCACAGTTATCGCAGTTATTTTCTATGATTTTCTTACAAAGTGCTAGGCTAGAGGGCGTTTGGATAGCAAACTTTGAATTTAGCTATGACAAATATGAGATTGCTGCTGTTGATCTGCTGCTTCTTTAGCAGGACTAAAGCTAGTCTTGTAGCCTTACTGAAGGCTTTAGTAGACTCGGAAGGAGATTAGCCAGGTATTCAATTACGAAGAGAGATTTATACACACATGCAGAACAGCTACTAGATGACGCTTGTGTGTCACATTTAACAGCATTGAAATTCTAACACGGACCGTACCGGCGGCAGTGCAAAAGCCAAAATTAGTCCCAATTTGTGGCATATCCATCTATTTGTCATATTCATACCGGAAAGCCTCCTGAGGTGTATCAGATACGTTGAAGAACGCAAAGTTGAAAGTGTATTCACGCAACCTTGAGTTTGAATTTTAGGTGCTTGTGTACTTTGTGTACTAGAATTTATTTTTTCAATTTACCATTTTATGTTGAAGAAGTGTCATTAACAGTCAAACTTTGATTATTCTGATAAAAATTGCGATTTGGAAAAAAAGTCACAAATTTGCGAGGAAGTTAGACTACTGTTTTTTCGTCCATTTTTGCTTACCTTTTCTCAAGCAATCTTGATGTCGACGCATGAGTCCTCAAAGGAGTTGTATTTTCTTTTGAAGGTTCATTAGAGGACGTAAGATTCACTTCTGAAGTCTGTTGGGACACATTACCATTGCTGTTCATATTGTTGTCCAAAACCAATGGTGAATTCTTGGGTTGGAATGGAGGTCGAGGCTCACCTAAAAAATGATGAAAATTTCGTTTCATTTTCAGTACTGGAAGCACTCTTTGATTACTGTTGCTAGACTGAAGCCTTGTTGCTTCGTTGTCGTTGTTGCTTTCACTACTCGTCCTATTGTCAACACACCCAACAGGGTGATGGTTTACCTTAATAAGCCTTATTGCAGAGAAAACAAACCCAAAAGCATTAGGCAATCATGAAAATCATTGATTGCACATCCCAAACACATAAAACTTGCTGAGAACTTTTTTCTCAGCAAGAAACTTACTTTTCTCTACTTTGAATAGTATCACGTTGTTTAAAAATTACTCAAAAATCAAAATGTCTCATTTAAATTTTGGCATTTTCCATCAATGTTTGTCCTATTAAAACTGATCCTGTCTGGTAACACTGTTTGACCGCAAGCTTCAGGTTTTCAAAAACTCGCCAAAATGGACCATTTTTAATAAACTTTTGTCCATTCACAATGTGAACGCAGCTCGCTTCGCTCGCAATGTTGAATGAGACTTTTTCTGGAAAATCCTTGACAGATCTGATTTTTCTAGAAATTAAAAACTACTCTAAAAGGAAAAGTTATGATAGATTTCTTGCATCTCCAGCTCCTATCTCTCAGATTTTTAGACTCTGATGTATTATGACATTTGATGTCAAAGTTCAAAGTGCACTATTACCACAGCATAGACCTTTTCGACTGCTCTATAGTTTACCACCCTGTTGCTAAATCCCGTTGCAATAAAACTGCATCGATTAGATTGGACTATTAGGGCAGCATGAGGGAGGCAACTCACCCAATTCCAAGGAACTTGACCCGACATGCACAGAGGCGTAGGATCTAGTGTCTGGTTGAACGTGTTGTTGCTGCTGCTGCTGTTGCTGCATCCAACGTGGAAAAACTTCTAGGGAGGATTCAATGCCTGGATTCAAATGCGAGGAAGACAAAGATCGAGCTAAACTTGAGCTAGCTAAGGACATGGGTCGACGATAAAATGGCGAATAAAGACTACGATTGGTCCAAGAGTCGTATTTTAATGATGAACATGGCAGTAATAATGCTGCTGCTGCAGTTGGTGATATGCATGATTGAGGCTTTTCGGCGGAAGATTCGTGGGATTTTGTGCGAGTTCTGATCATAGGAGTTGATGATGCATTCATTAAGAATCAGCTTTTGCAGTTTGGTTATGAAACTTGATTCTACCGAATTTTACAATAAAGATTGGATTTTTGCTAGATGGAGCTTATGTTTAAAACTATTATCGTAACATTTTTGTATCGTCAAAGTTATAACATATTTCTAAAATCTTATCTATAACTTTGTGTTTCGTAATATCAATACATGAGTATGCATTGGTTTTAACTCATAATTCACTTATTTTCTCATAAAAACACTGCTTTTGTCAAAGTTTATAAAAATACTTCAAAAGTAACTTGACTTATCAAAAGATAAATATTGTTTTGATTACAACTATTCAATTTAATACTCCAATTTTTTGTTTATGTCGTTTTCTTAATTTTGTAAGGTCTAGTGTCCAAACTAAGACCCATAAATAAAACTTAAAAACTATCTCTTCATTTCAACACAAACTAAACTTTATACAGCAAAAGCAAAGTGAAGAAGAAATGAATGCATCACCCTGTGTTAGATAAATTTCTGGCAGGCAAAGGTGGAGGAGGGTCATCATCAGGCATCAATGGAGAAGGTGTAGCATGCGGAGGCAAAGGAGGAGCTGGAGGACTATCAGGCAAAGGGATTGGAATACCACTACCATGAAAATGTCTAGGTATAGGAGGTGGTGAGGAGAAATGAGAAGGTAAAGCTGGAGGAGTGCCTACAGGAGGAGGCAATTCATTAGATTTTGGTCTCTTTCTATGACTCCTATTGATTTGTGCATATTCATCTGTTGGATGAACTATAGGACTAAGACTGGCATAAAGCGAAACAGGTCTAGGAGGTCTGGATCCAGGCTTCAAAGCTCGTGGAGGCAAAGGTGGAGGTACTGGATTGATAGGTAAATTAGCTAAATTGGGAGAAGGTGATTCATTTTCAGGTATGACTTGTCTCTTATTGGAAGGTCTTAAAGGTTCGAAGGTCAAAGGTTGGTCAAGGTCTTGTTGAGTACTTGAAGATGGTGCTTTTGGAAAGCCCACAAATACCCAATCCACACGTTCACTGCCTGAATCTTTTCTTTTAGATTTAGGCTTGTAAAAGGTGTATTTGGAAGAACGTTTGCGTATCCTTGTTCGGAGATGGTTAATAGAGACCAAAGCTGAGGATGGAGGCCTCCGGTTGTCTGAGGCCGAAAGCCACATGCTTGGTAATTGGAGACTAGATGGTACACAACTACAGTCAAGCACAAAATGTAGTATCAAGAGTAGAAATTGATTTTATATAGGCTAAGTTCTGCTTTTAGTATCTTAGAAAGTCAAAAATAAACAAAGGATGCTGTTGAATACTTCCACGAAATGTAAGCTACCAAATTGTACCAAGACCTAAAGATCAATACAATTTGTATCCAAACATGGCAAAGTACTTTATGATAAACACTCTATGTTTTTTTGGGCTTGACTGTAGGCTCACAAGTCTGTTGACACAATACACAAGGATTCAATGCACTATAACCCAATGGGTACACTTTTACTGATGCCCCATAAAGTGAGAGCTGAGCACAGCTGAATTGGGACTGTGTGTGTGTTAGACCGGCGCCTCCTTTCACTACAGCATGCGCAACTTACATGGCAGCAGAGGAGGAAGGGACTGGATCGATATTACAATTTACAACTTAACCACTAAGTAGTTGCTCCTTTCATCATTTGACACCTTCTTTTATTTAGTAAAATAACATTTCAAGGATTTGCAAACAAGTCTCATGTTGTCCACAATTTTCCTGGTCATTACCATAATTACTAGGTAAGAAACCTTATAAGCTGCTTTCATTATTTGTTCACAACACCAGAGGGCGCAGAGAAAGCTTTGAGATTGTTGCTGTTAGCAACGCCATCTATACTACAAGTGTGAATGTCAAAAGTGCACTAAGATAGAATCTTTTCAAAATCCCCACACCATCCCTTCTTTGGTGTTGCTGTTCTCATTTTTCTAGTTTTTGCAAGGTGCTACTACTACGACTGCTTCCAGTGTGGTTACTGCGGCGTGCAGAAAGTTTAGAAGCATAAATCTAAGCTGTTAAAGCTGATAGATGAAAGTGCACTAGCGCTAGCTAGAAGCAGCAGCAGCAGGAGTGAACAACCGAGTTTCAATTTCTCATTGCTAGCTTGCTACCACATCAAATACAAAGTAGAAGGAGAAGAAGCCAAACCAATTTGATATTATGCTGCTTGCCGAGAATGTTGCTGAAGAGGTCACTTAGTGTGAATGAAGCATAATTTTTTCCCTGCATGTTTCTGTCCTCAGAACTTGCTGCTAGCAAAAACGCCACTTGGTCATTTAATATTGTACTCGGCTCATTCGAAAAAAATCTTAATTTGTAATTTTACCTTTGGCTTTGCTTGTCCTCCTAGCGCCCATCCTTAACGTCCATTTTATGTAGGAATTCATTTCATTTTGCTTGAACCTGAATATTACCTAACCCTTGTCCTCACTTCTTCTCGAAAGAATGATTTTGACTGCTTTCTAGTCAAGAGAAGCGGTAATACCCAATCCACTATGTACTGCAAATTGCAATTGCAAAGCGTACTTTGAACAACTTGTTTTTATATCTATTTTAATATTACAGTTGCAACTTGCAAATTAATTGCATAATTGAGTAGGGGATATGTAGTAAGTACCCATTACCCAATCCACAGATGTCATTTTGTAAACTGCAATATGATGGTTCTGGATTCATTTTTCAAAATTCTTATCAAGATATGGCTTTTTTTGTCAAGGTCAAAGTCAAGTCTATAAAGTTCTGAACATTGAACATTACCTAAAAGTAATTCTTACTGTTGGGGAAAAGTTTTCCACTTTAAAAGCCTTCCGTAACATTTACCACTTGGGAATCTGATGGGATAGATCCATGTGCATTTCAAAAGTAAATCAAGCTAGAGGCCTTATGGTTTCCTGTGTTGCATGTGCATGTGGTGTGGATGTATCGTGAATACATTTAGTGCGTAGTCCTCCTCCTCTCTTATAGCTCATCCTATCTAGAAGGAGTGTTAAGGCAGCTCGAGGAGCCTCCTCGTCCTATGACGAAGCCCAACAAACCGTGTGATTAAATTAGCGGTGGCAGCAACAAATCTGTTTAGGACGACATAGGATAGAACTCCCACTCCACTGACTATACTAAGACTGAAGGCATAGCTGCAGTCAAGAAGAAGCTGAAGAAGGTGGGAGAGCAGAACAAACAAGCCTGATCTAATGAGTGAGCTCATGTCAACCAATACAATAACCAGGCAGTCAGTATCTTTATTCTTTACATTACCATACAAACTGGTATCAATGTAAAATCTGATTATCCATCAGTATATGACATTGATTTTTGACATGATTGTCAAGTTAATTTTGGCAGCAGCCTATCCAATGTAATTCCTAAAAATGAATACAGATTTTTGTGTTGTATAGTGTCTAAAAATAACAAGTTATATCTTACATAACATTTTTGCAACCATTAGCGTGGTGAAGCCACTAGTTAACCTTGATTGAAAGAGTAGTGACATTGTTTTGATAAGTGCAACCATGCAATATTCAATAAAGGCCTTCTTCTCAACGAAGTACAATATAACAAGAATACATTGATCATGTGCTTTATGTACTGCAAGATGTACTAGGATATAGATGAGTAATGTGATTACAAACAATGGAGCACAAGAGTAGCAGACTACCTTGTTGATAACCTTCATGATTGAGTCTTATCTTAAGCTTAAGTCTAAAGTGGGTATCTGGCATAAAGTATGGTGAAATATATTCTTGTTTAATCGATGAAGAAAGCCAAAAGTACTGTCAAAACATCAAGACATACAATGGTAGCCATTGCTTAACCACTAAGTAACTACTCTCTCCCTCCCTCTCCTACCCAACAGCCCAGAGCAAGCAGACCAATGCCAAATTGTGCATTAACACTACACCACAGATGTTGGTCAAGCTCTAGCTGCTGCTGGACAACCAAAATATGACTAGTGCACTGATGATGGGCCTTCAAGCTTGTAGCCAAAAAAAGGCATAAGAGAGCAGAACTTAGAAACATGGTTCTCAGCACTCTCAAAAAGCTTTGTTTTTTGCTCAATCATATTTTCCAAGATAGCATGATAAAAGTAAAGCTAAAAATAGAAGCACAAGTCAGAGGGAAGTCTAAATGTACTTCCTTTTGATGTACCAGGTAGGTATCAAGGTGTTTTCCTTTTCATGATGATCTTCAAGACACAGATTTTGAAGGGGCCCAAAACAGGAAGATGAGAACTAAGGAATGTGAATGATCCTCTTTTTCGGTAAAAGCTAAAGAAGTGCTATTATGCCTATATGCCTCCAAAGAATCGCAGTTCAGAACTCTGGTTGGAAATTGCTCTGAGACATGCAACATTGGCTGAAGCTGAACCATTGTACTGTGTAGAGTAGCAGAGAGTCAAACAAAGTTTGCATGCAAGAAGAAGGGCATACAACAAAGTGTATAAAAGAAAATTAGATATATTTTGTGCTTGTAGTAGCCTTGTGTGAACTTCTACTGAAAGGAACTCAAAGAAGTGATGACAGAAGTGCAAAATTCTTGATTAGTTTGTGGTTTGTTTCGAAGCTACTCAACTTAGGCTTTCTTTGCAATTTTTTTTTCGCTGCTTTCTTTGCTGCTGCTGTTGCCTCTGAAGCTGAGGTGGGCTTTTTATTCACGCTTTCTTTCACCACAATTTTTTGCAAAAGAACAAGAAAAAAGTAAAGCTGACTTTTTTGATTAAAAGTTGGGATATGACAGAAGCAAGGCTGGTTTTTTTGTATACTCCATTCTTTCTTTTTCCATTCTGGAAAAATACTAGGTTAAGGCAATGAAGATGTCGTGTCTGGCTCGTTTTTCCTAAAATAATGTGAAGTACATTTTTTGTGCATTTTTCCACTGTGCAAATGTCCTCCTCCTCTCATAATAACTATTTGCTAAATGGCTCATTTTCATGTTATGCGGAAGGAAATAAAGGCCTCCTGCAGCTGAAGTTCCATGTGCATATTATGCACTATTCAGGTTATTATGAGAATAGCACTACAAAAAAGGATGATGATTTTTGCAAAACAACAAAGCAGCCATCCACCATTTGAAAATCCAGCGCAGCAGAAATCTTGTTTGCAGCAGCAAGTTGCTGCCATGCCAGGTCCAAACCACTTTAAAAAAGAGATGAAAAATCTCAAAAGTTTTCAGCAAGTTGTAGAGTAGCTCACAACTATTATCACCAAACTTTGATGCAAATTTTTCACCCAAAAAAAAACCTAATTCAACACTTTACTGCAAATAAAAAATGAGTAGGCCTCCTCTTATTTTTTTAGATTAAAATCTCTAAACAAAACAGGCTTTCTGTCTGCATATATAGACTTGTAGAGGCCTAACATACAGTAGCATTCCTATTCTGTATATGGGAAACAATGGAGTTCTTCTGAGATTTTGTATAGGACCAGCAACTGGCAATGCAGAGCTGCCTTAGAACTGCTGCAACCTGACTTTAAGTGATGGACTGACTGCTTTCCTCATTACTCCATTAGCAATGCAAAGTGTCACTGATATCTAGGTGTGGCTCAAGTCTAAAGTGACTTGGAACGTTGAGCATGAGGCCTTATAAATGGAAGAGTTCACGAAAGAAAAGGAAGTTGGCAGCATATCGAAAGTACTAAGCCTAAAGCCCCCTACTGCTTTTTATAGGAAACCAGATGAGAGCTGAGAACTTCCCTTCTGAGTCCCTCCAAATGAAAAATGAAAAGACACAAAAAACACAGGAGAGCGAGGAGAGGAAGAAATCCTTTCTCTAAGCTCTCAGAGGGAGAGAAGAAAAAGCAACAAATGGTTTAGACTCTACTCAGAAAAATGTACAAAGGAAAATACTGCAGTAGACCTAAAAACCAAGGGAACTGTTGCTTTGGTCTCAGTTTTACGTGCCTGCCATGCCAGAAATCATTTGCACTAGACTTCTCAGTTCCCCCCAAAAAAGTGCAACTGCACATTGCACTACCATAAAAGCTCTGAAATTCCTAAGTTGAATATGCTATGGTCTCAGCTAAAAAACGTGAAAATATATCAGTTGCTGAGTAATGAACAAAAGGTTAATTAGACAGTAAACAATAGCTGTGCATGAGTTTTAAGAGGAGCATAAATCAAGCAAAATATAAGCAGACACAGACAGGTTTTTAAAAGATAAGCTGAGTAGATATGATGATGAGCTGAGATTCTGTCTGTTCAGCAATAAAATCTTAATTTGAAAAGACTACTTGAGACTCTACATACTCTAAGAGTATCTAGTAACCGTACATACGCACGGCTAAATCAAAAGGAGTCATTCCATTCACATGTTAAGCATTCAAATTGATACTAAAAGTCTTAAATTGGTTATTGACCATCAGTTCAACAACATCAAATTGTCCTTCTTTGCAAGCCATATGAAATCGAATTTTCCATTATGTACGTTTATTAGATACTCTCGAGAACTTTAGAATTTGCCAAGAAACTCCTCATTTTCAGCTCATCAGCAGCCCACTTGAAGTCAAGAATGATGAGCGTTAAATGAGGTGTTTTTTCAAGCGATTTTCACTGTCAATTTTCCCTTGAAGTGTCTCGTGTTTTTCCGCAGCATTTATTTTTCTTGGAGCAGCATGCAATGGCCATAACAAGTTTTGTGTCAACATGACGAGGTTTAGAAGATTTTCCTTTTAGGAGACAACATAGTCTATTTAATCAATGAGTTGGGAAAAAGGCAATTATCGTTAGTCCAATAATGTGGCACATTCTCATCATGTTAGCTGAATATCTAATTATAGTATAAACTCGTGTTGCGACAGAAGCTAGCTGGCGCTTAATGGGAATCTAAAGGGAAAGCCGCCACCGTCATTTGTCGAAACCCAAAGACGGTCTCGAGCTTCCTTTTTCGGCAAGTGCTAAGCAAGAAAGCATCCGGAACAAATGCGAGACAACAAGATTTGCGGGGCTTATGGGAAATACAGTAGTCGGGGGGTCAAAGTCAACATCCGTGTAGTAGTAGCAATCTGTCACCAATTCGTGAGAAATCAACACCACAGGAGACAAACATTGTAGCAATAATATTCTGGATAGGGCCGGCCGGCGAGATACACTTTGGCGGTGACTTGCCGACAATTCAGGCTGAAAAAACATCAGTTCAAGTAAGGAAACACAAGTTTGAAACTCGTTTTAAGCTAAGGCCGCGAGAAAAGGGCATTCCGCATTCTCAAGACTGAATAGTCGAGTAAAAGTCGCTTAAAAGTTTGAATCACATTTGAATCACGATTGAATCACGATTAAAAGCAATTTTAGCTAGGTAATTTGGGATAAAAGTATGAAGAACAACCACAACAGCAATTAAAAATACTTCTAGGACCACGATGCTTCGCTACTCGCGGTCAACAAGCATTAGCATACCTAAGGTATTTTACCCCAAAATTCCCAGTTGGCGTTTATGAAAATAGGTTCCCGATTTTAACGATTATTTCCGATTTTCTTTAGAATACTAATCTTGAGGTGAATTACTTCAATTTACCTACACTTATAAAGCAAAGAATACTTGTTCAAATTGTCCTTCTTTGCAAGCCATATGAATTCGAGTTTTCCATTATGTACGTTTGTACGGCTATTAGATACTTTAGACACAAAGGATACTTCATTAGAACACTATGAACATCACTTTACCTGATCCCCACATTGGCAACTTGAGTATTCTTTTGAAGCTGCTCTGCCTTCTAAGCTGTAATGCTTTGATTTCATTAAGGACTTGGTTTCTGGCCACTGCTTGTTGTTGAGACATCTGCACTGGAGGCCAATGTCGATGCTGCATGTGACGCAGAGACACCAAAGGAGGCGGGGGTGGGGGCGGAGCCGGAATGGAAGCATTTTGGCTCTTGTCAACCATTGCTTCAATACTATGAACTGCACAAGACACTTTTCTGCACTATCATGACACTTGATCAATTATTGGAAAAACAGAAATGCCAATGCTGCTGCCTTCGATTCTGCGTTCTCCTCCTTTTCCTGTCATTTTACGACAATGCAGGAGGAACGAAGGTTATGCGCTCCAATAGAGAATTCTCGAGCTCTATATTGATGTGTAGAGGCTTGATGCTCAAGGATTCCAGAGAAATGACAACAATAGAAGAATTTACGCCATCTAGCTAGGAACTTCACTTTAGTTCAGCAAAAAATTCTAAATGGTTTGTGAAGTTCATTTGTTACAAAATCTAATCAAATATGGGGCAAAAAGTCAGCCTTGAGCTTTTCTCAGGAACAAAGGGTCAAAGTGAGTCATTTGGTAATTTTTTTCAAAAACTTTTTTAGAGATTATGGTTTATTACATCAGGCTTTGAAAGCCTTTGCAAAATCATCAAAATCATCTCAAAAAATCTCTGCTACACTTTTAAGATCATCATAATGAAATCTGGAGTTTTCGAGATCCAAATCACTTGAGGCTTTTCACTGAGAGCTAATTACATATTAGCCTTATAATTAATGTAATGATAGAGTTTCATTTCATTTTGATGTTGGTCATTTCTCTGGTCATTTTTACAGTTTTGATACACACTTTTTGATTATTTTAGAGCTTGTTATTCACAGTAGTTGTGATGGGATGCAGTGGGTGGTATTTTAAAGCACTTCTCGTGCTTCACTTAGGGATCCCACTTTTTTACAGCCACCCACTGTATTTCTTGACTTGACACACACAGTTTTAAAGAAGGGAGTCACACTACATTTATATGGTTCCTTCCAAACTCTTTTTGAGACTGCACTAGACACTGAATCTGAGAAGCTGATGCTGTGTATGTACTCTTTCTCAGCTGCCCATGTCTCTGAACGGACACGGCTGGACTGAGAACGCACCGTGAAACTTTAGAGCCAGAGCCCGTACAGAGTAGAGTCATTCAATACTCAGATTATAGTCAAGTTACCTTATGAATAAATTGGCAATACTTTTAAGAGGGAATTTCCAGACCTTAACTTTTCTAGACATCATAATTCCATTAGAAATTCTCACTATTTTAAACCCTAATTGAATTTCATTTTAAGTGAAAATGAAAAGTTTTCTTTCCAAAGTGGAATATTTAATCAGTAAAAATCAAAAGATCTGACTCTTGTTCTACTATTCAGGAAACCTAACAAAAGCCCTAATTTTGTGTCTCTGTACAATCCCAGCAAATATTTGCTCAATAACACTCAATGATGTGTAGTGTTTAGCTAAGCATAATGAAAAGGAGACTTGACTGACTCTAGCTAAACAAGCTCTGGATTTCATCGTCGTCCACGCTCAGCTTCAGACTTGAGCAGCAAAGTTGAGATGGCGACGCTTATTTACGCTCAGGCCTTAAGGTCGAAGCTTTTGAAGAGATGAAGTTTCACCTGGTGGCACCTGCCATTGACGCCTAGATTTCAATGCTTCACTAATGTCTGCCTATTCAATGCTTATGAATAATGTCTTTCTGTGCAAAACTTTAATTCCCTTTTCAAACATTCAAAACTTTCTTTCAAATGATGTTTTTCTATTTTTTGCAAAGAGGAGGAGGAGAGGCATCATGCTTCACAAGTTAGCGTTAGCTACCAGACCAACTCGTCGTACATCTTAGGTGACCTCGGGAAATAGTTTCACTATAAGAATGGCAAAAGGAGCGCTCGTTTTTCTCGTTCCCCATCATGCTTTAGCAGACACCTGTAGACACTTACTGCTGCTTTAGATGGTCAGCAGCAGCAGCAATGGAAGACCTCTTCCTTCATAACTCTAAATGGGCATAGTACCAAAATTAACAGTGTCACACTACAAAACCACGAAGAACGAGAGAAAAGTACATACGATTCTGCTAGAATTCATATACTCATTTCAACCATGAAGATTCTTTCCTCTATCAATACCATAATTTTCAATTGGTAGAACGAAGACTGTTCTACCGAACATAATTTAAGTTATCAGTTATTTTAAATACCTATTGACATTAATTATGCGAATTTTGCACGTTGTAAATTCAAATCTAAACGTTCAAACAACCTTTGAGCCTAAGAAACCAATCATTAGAATTCATTGATTGAACATAACTCAAATAGAAAACTTCACATTGTTCTTTGACTTTTGATAAGAATTGAAAGACTATTTATCATACAACTTTGCAATTTTCATTAGTTGAATTGTAATACT
>LT727929.1:13490-27977 GCA_900157175.1 Oithona nana | reverse complement strand
CTCCCGTGACTCCGCCCTCTCCTTGTACAATGTACAGGTGGGAAAATACGATGTCAAAAAGGGCCTTAATTTTTGCTTTTCTTCTATTTTTGTTGCCCACACTCAGTTTTTTTTGTATGTGGCCAAACTGGGTCTAAAAAAAAAGCCTGGCGCTTCCTTCCTTCCAAAGCAAAGTTCCGATTGTTTCCACTAGAGAACTAAGTATCGCAGAGTAGTCAGAAAAAGAAGGTAGCAAAAACACCTTTTGCAGGTGTGTGCACAAATGTGCAATTTACATTAATGCATTGCATTTTAGCACATCGTAGCTAGAAGTAGCAGCTTCTACTTGGTCCTTGCTAGTATCTGCATCTTATTTTGGGTTGGAGAAGAAACGTCAGCTTCTCTCTCGGTCTCTCTGGCATGCCTGTATAGCTTCTAAGCAAATCAACTACTACAATTCTCCCCTACCTTGCAATGCTCATGTTTATGATGCTTGACACTGACGCTTCTTTTACTATATTTCTATTTGTATTTATGTCTGTCTGTATGTTCGTTTTGTATCTCCTTAACCTATCTTGCCTATTAATTAATAATGTTGAAACGCTGGGTAATTTTTGGTAAGCGGAGAAACCGCCGGAAGGCCCTTCAAAGGAATCGTAGTTACTTTCTTTAAGTCTTTCAAAATATTAGAAAGCAGAAAATTCCGATGACAGAAAATCAAATATTTTCTTTACTTTCCAGCATTGTGCGACGACCGCTCGCTTACTCGCTGGCTGCCATCGTTTTTATCTTGGAATTGTTTATCGGTCATCAAAACCATCTCGTGGCTGCTTCGGCGGCAGATCCTTCTGATGCCTACTTTCTCTTGCTCCTCCGCATTAGAAAAGGCATCAGCCGGCAGCCCCCTGCCCTCAATGCATTCATGTAGCGTTTGGTTCTAGCTTGCATGGGGAGCAGGAAAACCCACCGCAAAGTTGGCTAAAGTTGCCAGCATCACTACTACTATGTCTAGATGGTGCTCACTGCAATCTTCTCAAGGATGCAAAAAACATTTTCCAAGTAGAAAGTCAAGTGAAAAGTGAAAATCTTAATTCTTCCAGTCAACTGCTTTCATTTCTCTCCTCAGTTAATTCAATTTGATTATTTCCCTTGAGACCAAGTATGAAGTAGATTCTAAACTCTAGAACAGAAAGGCTTCTTCAAGAGCTGCAAAGGCTCAGTAAGCTAGCCTTCAACGAAGGCCATGGAAGCGTTGCTTTGCAGTCTACGACGCAACGGTTGCACAATGGGACTAAAGTATGGAAGAAGCCCAATTGACAACTTGACAGAGAACTCTAATAATGCAATAATAAAGCTTAAAACAAAACTTGCGCAATAGGTTTTGCTAGTCAGTCACTTCCAGTAGTGTATTTTACTGCCGCTAGAGGGCTCATTGAATTATTTTTTTTTTCATTTTTGGTGGTCCTCAAGCACTGTGAGTCACAGATATGGCAATAAGATATAGATTTTCGGTATGGAGCAGGGAGAATCTAGTATGCCATTATGCTGTCAGATCCGCCATCAGAAGGAGGATGAGATGTATTCTGCCGCCATGGGATATGACAAAAGTATAGTATTTTTGCTGCTAGCTGATTATAATTGGCATTGCTGAAAGTTGTTACTTACCCATCAATGAGCGGAGCTTCTTTGAGCAAGTTCTTGACGGCGGCCATCCTCGCCTCGGGCGTTGATGGAGGCCCTTCTGTGGATATTGGCAAACCAATGGCGATACATAAGACTACCACCAGAATGAAGATGGACAACAAACACCAGTGCTGCCGTCGTAAATGGACGCCTAAAGCAAAGAAACTCAGTCTTAGAGCCAGAATGTAATAAATCCCCAGGGTACATTTTATCATTGATACGGAACGCGCATTGCATGGCATTCGCAAATATGAAAGACTGAAAGAATACATTTACTTTGGTTGGGGAGGCAGTAGGGTCCTTTTGTAGTGAAAGTCCCCAAAGGCCTCAGCCTTAGCAGCCGGCATGCCAAAAAGTAGTATCTGACCTAGATTCCCTTCTTCTTTTTCTTCTTTTTATCTCCTTTGGTCGTGATGGGAGCATCAAAAAATCCCCATCTCCCAAGGCTGCTGACTCTTACACTAGCCTCAGTAGTATCCACCCTAAACTGTAAAACGTAAGCTCCAGTTGCCTAGGACACTTCCAGTTCAGTTTCAGCATTTCTCCCGATTCAGACAGAACTTTGGCATTTCAAAGTGGATACTGCTCCTCGACAGACACAGAGTTTACGGCTTTTCAAGTCCCTTTCTGCCAATCTTGAGAGCAGTCATCTCCACTTTCAAGCACGACTACTACACAGTGTCACTTGACTTCATACTTTTGTAAGCCTTTTGCTCTTTAGAAAAGTATTGTCAAAGCTATTTGGACCAAATACGATTTCAAAATTTTCTTGCCATTCTTGCAACAAAAATTGGTGAAAACTTTCCACTGTGATTGGTAAGAATGAATCAATTAAGCTGGAGTTGTAAGAAATGAGAAGCAGTAAGAGGATGGCGAGGGCGTGAAGAAGGAAGCTAGAAGAGAATTACTACAAAATGGTAGGTAATCTTGTATTCTAGGACCCTCGATGGACAGAGAGTATCTGACGGGACAGTAGCAGCTTCACCAATACGTACGGCAAAAGTAGTCTAGTAAAGAAGCTTGGAAGCAGTCTTGCTACTTCTGGCCTTGAATGGTCACTAATGAGAAACTAGAGAGAGTCCAAAAGTGGAGATAGAACTGAAAATGCATCTTTTGCTCAAGTTCTACTCAATGAACCGTAGCGGAAAAATGTAGGCCTAGGTCTAGGGGGAAAAACTAATTTTCTTCCTTACAAAATACTGCTAGCTGTATTCCTGCTGCTGCTCATATGGATTGGAAAGCCGGAACTTTGGGGAAGAAAATCTGAGTTTGCAGAAAAACATTAGCGTCAGAACCCAAGGTTGCGGCTGCTGCTTGGAAGCAGCCAAGGCCTTCTTCTTCTTGATTCTGGAGAGCTCAATAAAACCTGCTGGGGTTTCTCTCCTCCTCTGACTCTTCTGGCCTTTCTAGATTCCAGGTTCGGCTTTCCAAATGAAAGCCACTACATTCAAGGAGTCTTTGACTTTAATTGACTCCCTTGAGAACCACATAGTGGAAGCTGTAGTGGTACAGATCCAAAACTGATGCTTTCTACGGCTGCTACAGTAGTATGTAGTAAAGCCCAGTAAAGGCACATAGTACACACACAATTTGAAAGTAGGCCAACTAATGTATCCGGGTTTCCTTTTTCTAGGTCTGCCTCTTTCACCAAGAAAAATCGAGGCCCATTTACCCGCACTCTCATCCCAGTCCCATTGTGCACATTTCGGGCATGATGATACTTGTGTAACCTGCATCCAAACCTTTTTTCAGTGGTAAAGGCCAGAAATAAAGACTCCAAAAAAAAGATCAGAAGTCTACCACTTGAAGGTCAGGAAGAGCCTCTTGGGATGCAGGTATGGGCATCATCAATGAAGAGTGTGCAAACATTGTGGTAAAGGCCAGAAATAAAGACCCAAAAAAAAAAGATCAGAAGTCTACCACTTGAAGGTCAGGAAGTGCCTCTTGGGATGCAGGTATGGGCATCATCAATGAGTATGAGTGTGCAAACAATTGCCACTTATTATAGTAGGGTGACTGGGTTTTTGGGCATAGCTTTGCAGATATGTATTCTGAATGGTTTACCATAAACTATCTTGAGGCCAGCAGCCTCAGCAGCAGCAGAAAAGCATTTAGGTTCAATCTGATTAGGGAAGTGCATCCCTGTCCGATGAAGTCAAATCATTGGAAATGTGGTCATCTATTTCTGAGGACATGGAGAACACAGTCTTGGCAGCTGGCTACAAATGCTGGCTCAGCACTCTGGATACTACAGAAGTAGAAGTGGAAGAGGAAGGCACAAAATGACATTCCTTTTCTGATGAAAAAGAATGACCTCACAGATTGATGGCAGAATGGTGGCAGCAGAGGGAGAGCCTCTATGGAGGCTCTTCAGAGCACAAGCAGTTCTACTCACAAACTTCTCCATATAATGAACAAGACTCTACTTTGAACTCTCAAGGTCCTTGATGTCATCTAGAAAGCCCAAACGAGCAGCCAAAAGTCCTAATCTAAATACCTCTTGAAAAGGGGGCCTTCTTTAGCTCCTCTACAAAGCCCAAAATGAGAATAAAGGTTTGGCTTTCCAACTTCAACAGATTGATTTCTAAGGCATGTTTGAGCTTCTTCTTCTTCTCAGCTCAGCTTCTTCTCTCAGCTCTCTTTCTTTCACCTTCTTCTCCAGCTTCCATTCCAGAGAGTTGGAGAAGAGATTGACGTCCTTTATTGGACTGGGTGCTAGTGAAAAAAAAGCCTTTGAAGGTATAGTAGTGTGTAGTAGAAAATGAGTGGCTGCTTTCATCTCACACTTCTACTGACTTGACTACTGTAGTAGTCATCCAAAGTTGGTCAGCATAAGAGAGGAGCCAGCTAGAGGGCCCTTCAAAGAGAAAATGATCGATGATAGGATGTCCTCGGAATATATTTGGACACACCACCACCACCATCTCTATGTGTACCACCATCTCTAAGCAAATTGACTAAGCAACCAAAAAATTGGGGTTTCCAAGAGTTTCTTTCATTGGTCATCTCCCATTGACTTAGATCAGATCTTTTGTTTTGAAAATTGCTGATTGACCTTCAAAAAGGCCTTCATGAAAAGATCTTTTGGATCTTTGGAAACATAAAAGGGATCTAAAACTATGAGATGACTTTTTGTGAAGATTGCTGCCCTGGAAAAAAAACTTGACTTCAAACTTCAAAGCAGCCATTGGAAATTGAATCACACATCAAACAAATTCAAAACTGAATCTGCTGAGTCATATTAGCAGAGTTATCAGATGAGCCTCCTCGAAACTGAAAAGAGGGGCAACTTTAGGCTTTTCACCAAAAGATTTGTCTACTTTAGAAAGTGGAGACACAACAACATGGTCTTTGAAAAATAGTTGGCAGACACATAGAAAGAAACTCTCATGCAAAGAATTGGTTTTCTTGGCTCTTGGCTTCAGTAGTTCCAACTGTGATCCAAGCTAAATCTGCTTACAACAGGACACCATGGTAGTAACCTTCATATATCCAAATAATGTAAGGAGAAAACAAGGAAGAAAAACGAAGGAGCAGCAGCTGCACATTACTTATGACTGAAAGTGAAGGAGAATGAGCCTTTTATGACTCTCCTATCCACCAGAGACTGTAAGGCATATTGCCAAACTCTGGTGAATACCAAACGCACTTAATGATCTTCCGGCCTTTTTTGGCCTTCATGTCATGGCTTCTTATGGGGGATATTTAACATTGACCACTCATTTAATTGAGCTGGGGCTCCTACTAAAATACACCCTAGAGGCCCAATAGTCCCACTCACCTGATATGCTTATTAGAGCCACAAATTTTCCAAATTCTAGGGAAATTCCTCTTTCCTGTTCATGAAACTTGGCCTGGAAGAATTTCTTAGGTTGTTGTTGTTGCTGTTGTTGCTGTTGTCTTTTACTACTTCGACTTCCTCTCCTGGGCAGTTTAATTTTGCTGGGTTCTTCTCCATTTCCGGTCTGGTGTGGCCCTCCAATTACGATGCCATTAGAACAGTGACCATTGCTAACACCAGGGCTCCTTCCTGACTTGAAATCTCTCTGCAATGATAAAAAGAGAACACACATTCAACTAGTACGTTGACTACAACTACTACTATAAGGCCAATCTCTAAGACGGCGGAAAAAGACATTCAATGACCCCCACACTCTCCTCCTCATCCTGCAACTTTCTCGCAGCAGCAGCCTCCATTCCAGGTTGCCAGCGAGGCCTTGGTGGCTAAAAGAGTATCGTTGATGGACAAGAAAGAGCATTTCCAAGGCTTCCCATAAAATGGTACTGCCATGGGTAGCAATTTGGGAACACCACAATTTAGCCTACTTTTTTGTTGTTGTTGACATTTTGGGGTCAGCTGTTGCTGAAATGCCACGTGGTTTTGTTCTTTTACAAGTTCTGATGAAAGAGTCTTTTTTTGTTTGAATTGAATCTGCCTCAAAATTGGAATAAAGCAGCAGAACAGATGCTTTGAATAAATCCTGTCAGCAGCTTGTTCTAGAGGCTCAGAAAGTTGCAGAATTGTACCTTTTTCTTATCAACCAAAGAAGATCCTCATTCCTCCCATCAGCAGCTAGAAGCCTGGCAAAGAACAGCTTCTTGCTCAGTTCTTCTCAGCAGCAGAGTCCCTTCTTCCTCTTTTTTCAGCTCTCCTCTATCAGAACCTAAATTGTGCCACAAATCTTGATTGGCCAAAAAAGCAGCCATAGCCGGATCCATTGACCACACTAGAGCTTGGGTAATTATTTGCTGCCAAGCCAGTAGAACACTGACTGTACCAGCTAGCAACTTCTGGTTCTGAAGCTGGGTATAGTACAAACCACCAGCAAAAGCTTACAAAAAGAGGATTACAAAGCATTTGTCCTAAGATGAGAAAGGAGCTTTGACTCAATCATGTTCTGAGGCAAGATAGGCAGCAAAAAAATCAAGGATGATGTTGTGCTACTGGCCTCAAGCTAGTCAAAGCAGCCTTCAACCAATTGTATATGCTAATGTTCATGTCCTGACTTACTACTACTGGGGCTGTATCCTGTTGTACTACTACTTCTACTGACTGTAAGCTATGTATTGATGGTTAAAGAAACACAGGAAAAATGAGGCCATTCTCCATTCTTGAACTAGAAGCGCCCTTGAATAATGGTAGACATTATTCACTCGTTTCTATGTTAGCTTACTGAAGCTTCTTTTTCAGTTCTGCATCGACTTCTACACTTTGCATTGCTCAAAACTTTTCTCCTTCCTTTTCTGAAGTTGACATTTTTTTCCATGGAAAATCAGCTCCTAAGAGCCTTTACCAGCAGAGCAGCTAGAGGAGCTTGACTATCGACCTTGACTTCATTTTTTGTGCATTCCTAAAAAAGGGAGTCCTTGATCAGTAGAAGTGGAGACCAAATGCAACCAAATCCTTTTTTATTCCTAAAAAAGTAACTAATCTAACTATATGAAATTGTCCTTTTCTTACTTTAGTACTTATGTAGCATAGTATGAAGGCAAGACAGCCCATTTTTTTGGGCGGACTGGGAAAAAACCCTTCTCATACTTCTTCATTACCCAACTTTTTTTTGCTCTGTGTCCACAGCACAGTAGCAATGAATGCTCTTTAAAATGAAATGGGTATGTCTACAGCTGCCTGCTACAGTAGGTGCTACTGTAATGTAACCATACAAAAAAAGTTTTCTCTCTTTTACCTCCTGTCTCTGTATGTACTAATTCTCCTTTTATCAAACTTTTTTTGCTTTTGCTTTGATGTAGTAATTACCAAAGAGTCTTCATGAATTGTAGTCCTGTAAAAAATGTTGGAAATTCTAGTACTATATTGGGACTTTTATAGACTTTTAAAGTAAGATGTAGTAATGTAAGGGATACTGACTGACTGGGTCCTGTCTATTTTTCAACTTGCACTGGCCCTTTTCACTGAATAATTGAGCATTTTTGCATAACTTTTTGCAACAGCAGTAAAGTAAGAGTTTTCCTAAGTCCCAAGGGATGTTTTTCCAACGGAAAAGAAGAAGGAAGGTGGTAGTGCAGCTGGCTTACAGACTTCTTTTTAGAATACACATGCCAAACTTTGTTAATATTGCATCACTACACCCAGCTTAGTAAATGTCAAAATGTAGCCCAAATGTATTCATGTATTTATCTGCTGCTGCATCAGAAGATAGTTCTCCACTTATTAGGCCAGTAATTGTGCATTAATTCCCCATGTTTTTTCCTGCTTTGTCAGTAATGGGAGCTATAACAATAAGATACATAGTAGACAAAAAGTGATACTGCAGCAGTAGGACTACTGCAGAGGAGGATGTGGACTCTGAATCCTGACTAGGAGAAGGTTATTACTCTGTGGGAAAACAAGTGATAAAAAAGTGGGAAAAAACAGACAGATGAGTAAGCTTCTAAGAATGTAAATGGATCTCTCTCACCAGTACATGTACTATGTACAGTACACAAATTGAAAAGGAATAGAGCAATAATGTATCAGCGGAAAGCACTTAGGATACTATCCCAAGCTGTAACCATCAATGCAATGTACAATGTAAATGCACCTTAGACCCTTATAGTAGTAAGATACACAATAAATACAAGTTGATAGTAGGTAATAAAGCATTGGCTTGCAAGTAAGCATTGTCGTACTTCCACTGGCCAACACAAATCATGAGACACTACCACGGTTGTGCCTTTTAACCGGGACTAAAAGCCCTGCCAAGGGATAGGGATATGAGTGCCAAATGACTTGTAATAAGCCTACTACTGGATGGCTGCTAGCTCCAAAAGACATTGAGTTTTCTCTCGGCTACAGCTACACTATCATTAGAATACAGACCTCGACTTCAAATTCCAAATAGTAAAATCAGTTTTCTTTTCCCAGCAAAAGTAGTTCTAGATTGGCATGATGTTCACCTTGAACTGAAGGATCCTTCATCACCGTGGTTCTCAAGAAGAAAGAGGTCCCAAGGGACTTTCATCAGAGAGACAGGTTTCTGGACCACTGTGTAAACTACTCTTAAGAAATTCCTGAGTTGATGATTTGGCATCGGAAAATGCGAAGAGTAGAAGAGCTGTCGAGGAGCTGAGGTAGGAGCAGAAACTTGAAATTGAGCTCTCAAGGTCTTCTTTCCCTGCTCCACCATCATCCTACACTCATCTCATAAAAGAGAGTTGTCCTCCTCCTTCCTTACAAGTCCATTGAAGAAGGCCTTTCCTTAGTGTTGATAGTTTGACATTGTCCTTCAGACTTGGTGAGAGGAGGACTGAGAAGCCAGGAAAGGCCTGAAATTCTGCCAGCAGTGCAACTGCAATGCTTAGGAGATATACTGCAGTAGCAGAACAACCACCACTGCAAAGTCTTCAAGACTCCAGAAGAAACAATTTTCAATTTCATTCGGAGCAAAATACATACACCCAAATCAACCTAATCTACCATTCTCTACTAGGGTGCCCCTACTGTGATGCTGTATCAACAATCTTTCAGCATTGCCAATTGACTGCTTCTGCTGTCTTGCAGCCGGCCGGAAAAAATGGGGGCTGATTTGCTAAATGCACCATAAAATATGGGATGCTTGGAAAGTATCAGTGAAAGCCATAGATCACAGGTGTAGTATCATCTCTACTGAGTAGGGCTATGTACTATCCTCCTCCCATTCTCTTATCGGGCTGCTGCTGCTGCTGCTGTGCAAACCAGTAAAGATGATAACTGCATAACTTTGGCCATAAAAGTAATACCATTTTATACAGCTAAAAATGAACAATAGAGGAGGCGCATCTCGCCAGCAGGTAGGTAGCTAAGCTGTAGGAGTAGTGCATTTGTGACAAATAGCTTTTATCATTTTATGACAGCAGCACAAGTTTACCTAATAATCCTCTTTTAGCTTGATACCAACATCATATGCTACAAAAAGATTCTCAATTTCATTCATCAAGTGGCAGATAAGAATTCTTACTTGTATTAGATTAGACTTGAAATGGGAATACATCTAATACATCTTATCCAGCTTTAACGGCAGCAGACGGCTGCCTGTAACTACTGTAGTAAGTGCCATGGCCACTTTGATGTCAGATAAATTCCTAATGCACTCGCTTATGCAACTCTTACTTACTTACAATTATGTACTAGAATACTGAAATACAATTGTAGTAGTAATATTCATTAAGACAGCTGCTTTCGTGTGTGCAAGTTAAAAGATATTAGCGTGATTAGATCATCATCATGCTTA
This sequence comes from Oithona nana, assembly GCA_900157175.1. Lineage (NCBI taxonomy): Eukaryota > Metazoa > Arthropoda > Copepoda > Cyclopoida > Oithonidae > Oithona > Oithona nana. Next base: position 18,105 of record LT727929.1, on the reverse strand, counting down.
CACCTGACTCACCCTATATTACATATCTGATTGTATCCATGTGCAGCACTGTTCCTATAGAACCCATAATGAAGACAACTCACGATGGATCTTTCAGACCCCTTGAGGTGTGGTACCTACTTATTTCTTTGTCAGATATGTAGTAAATCATTTAGCCTTGTGTGTATGTGCCATCTCATCATTTATAGCAGTGTGCTTACAAGGCAATACTTTGTTCTTGTCGCAGGTAAATGATTGATCACCGTGAAAAACAGGAAATTTCTGACTTTCCTTCCAAGCTTAGTCTTCGTCAGAAGGCTTGTGAGAGCATCATGATTCTGCTAGCTACCCATATGTGCTACTACTGCTGTTCTCCTTTACAAAGGGAATGATGGCATACATTTGTCAAGGCAATCTGTGAGCTTAGTACACAATACTGCACGCCTTCATGTTGCTTAAGCAATTACGAAAAATACAGATGGCCCCTCCTCATCATCCATATTACACATGGGGCACTGCATAATGAGCGAAAGCACCTTTTACTTTAGCCAAAACATCTTCTTGCTCTTGTATCGCACCCTTTTAGGATCCAATTCTACATGATATTGAACAATTCCCTAGTTTTAACCAATTGGGAGACGCCACCTAGCGGTGATTTTGAACCCCACTGATTCCAATAAGGCTTCATTGCCTTATTTTCATTCTCTTTTCCTCCAGAGTGTTTTTTTTTGCAAATAGTATGGAAATCCCTCTAGAATTTTCTTCCCCTGTCAATTTCAAATGTGCATTTTCTATATTGGTTGGCTTGTAAATTTCGGGGGAAAAAGTAAAATTGCTTGGCTGCCACTCTCCAGAGAGGCAGCAAGCAAGCACTGCTACGACTATACTTCACTGGTTGTTCTAAAGTATGGCTGAATGCACTAAGGCAGCAGCTTCACATGTGCTACTACAACTGCTGTCCTCGTTAAAAGGAAGAGTAGTGCAACATTGTAGCATTAGATGACAGCAACGAAATCGTGTACAATTTTATGTGCGTCACTTTCAAAAAAAAATTTTTGTTGTTGTTTAAGACAAACTTTGTACTGCGGTTCAACGTTATGCTACGTCGATGACAGCTTTCACTTGTACTTTCCAACTTTAAAATTTCGCGCCAAAAATGGTGTTAGCCCCAAATGGTGCAAAATACAGTAAATGAGGGGCCATTTTGGAAAACAAAATCTCAGGAGGGCCCATTTCGTCAATGTTTTATATGGGCTTTTCTTTTTGTTTCGAAACTGTAAAGAAAGCAGTTGATTGCTCCCTAAGGTGAAATAAGGTAAAAATGCAGAAGAATTTGAGCAGGCCTATCGAAGTAGTTGCTGGCATCCAATTGCTTTCACATTTACAATCTCGTATTATGCCTTTTTTACGAGTGGTAAAAAACTAGATATAGTAGTACTACTCTTCTCTTTTTTTTATGCTTATCCGGATCATAAATCAAAAGTTTTTGGCGTGCTCAATAGAGCAAAACAGTTATTGCACCTTACGCTGTTCTACCAATAGATTTCTCTTACTACTCTCTTAGTAGCCTTCAAAGGCCAGAAATACAAGAAAAACCTATCAAACACCAGGACCATAAAAGGGCTAATTCGTTTAGTGTAAATGTACCATGAAGAGAGAAGAGGAAGGCTTTCACTTTCAGGATTCCCAAGGTCGAAGGAAAGCAAAAAAGGGAGATTTTTTTCCCCTGTTTTTGCTTTAAAAAGCAGATGCTGTCTACACATTGTAGTAAGACATGAAAGGCAAAGAAGCGTTAACGAAGAAGGTTCTTTTTATCTAGTATGCAGTGGCAGCAGTAGCGGAAGTGACAGTGTGTCTAAGTAAAAAAGTGAAAGCAGTACATAGTACCATGCAGCGAGGCGCAGTCGGTCCGTAATGACCCTGTAATAGGGCTTATGTATAGAAACTGTAGAAGTATTCTACAGCACAGTAAGTAAGCTCTGCTGCATTGACCATCATAATACTAAATGCACACGATTATTGTCTAAGAAAGCTACTACTGCAGTTGTAATAGCAGAGGGCAGCAGCCAGTGTGTTTTTCCGGCCAAAACTGGGTAGAAGGACTATCCATCAAGAAAACAAGACTGAAACTGTCACGCTGCCTGCATGCTCACTACATACTACTGGTGGAGTTGGAAGGACCAAGACCGCCAGGAAAAATAAGGCTTTGCCTTAAGCCCGAGGAGCTTCATGCAAGGATGCCTAGACCTTCTATCTCCCTTGGGACTTCATTACTTCTTGAGTATTACTCCATGCTCGCTCTCTCTCTCGTTCTTTAGAAAGCCAGCTTTGACATGACAGAGAACTGAAGATGGAAGAAGCCGAAACAACTTAAAATCTGACCTTAATTCCGCTTCATTCTGTGTTCTTAACGCTGCTACTGCAGATTCCTAATATCAGGTTGCTCAGCTGCTTTCTAAACTTAGGGACCCCGTCTTCTTGAAATGTAGGGCAAAGGAGTATCGGAACGAAAGCGAAAGTTGCTGCCCTACTGCCACCTACAGCGGAAATGAATGCAAAAAATTGGTGTGTCCATATGGAAGGTATCGATTTTCTTGCGACTCCTTTTACTGCTGCTGAGATTTTACTTTTAGGAGGCAAGGCATTCAGAATCGGTTGCTTCTTCTTCCCTTCGGACTTACTCATTTAGAATTCTTAGCGCAGCGCATGCGGCAAAGAGGGCGGGGAAAATTTATGAGAAACGCTAGCTGGCGCTAGTTGGTGCTAAAATACTAAGGAAAACAATATCAGGATATCCTGATGGTAGTATAGCTACTACTACACCTAATAAATTCATATCTACATTACATTTTTAATAGCTTGCTTTCTCGGGGGAATACGTTGTAACAACAACAGAGGAGCCTTTTACCACAATGTGTATTTGCATACTGGAGCAGGAAGAAAACGTTTTAGCTCAGCTGAGATGAGAGAAGAAGCTGAAGGAGACTTACATACTCTTGACGCACATAAATCATGCCTCACTGGAATTGAGAAGATCCTCCCTAGTGAAGGCCAGTGTGTCAGAATTACTGTGGCCGGAAGGCTGGGCACGGCTAGCCCCTTGATGGCCTTTAGATAAGTATCATCAAAGGAAGGCTTGACACAGCATTTGTCCCAGTTGCCCCTTTTATACATTATTCTCTTCTCATGCAGCTACAATATGCTTTAGCTATGTACTGGGGAAGAAGGTTATGACGCAGCAATTGGGCGAAAGTGAAAGCAGCTTCCTCCTTCCTCCTCTTCTCAAATATCTAAGATTTGGGACAAGCTTGCGCCAGAGGAGGTGTTAGGGGGAGGAAGTGGAGGTGAGAGCAGGAAAGGAAATTCTCCAGGTTTTTGGTTCCTTTTCGGGCCTGCCCGAGTGTAACGAGGGGTGAAAGGAGACTCAATACTGGTAATCGTAAATATATTGTTCCATTACCTACCGAATTACCCGGCACGGCTGCACGATTTTTTTACCACTGAGGGAGACAATTAAAGTAGTAGGCGGTAAATATTACTGCCCTAGGGAAATAGCCTACAAACGTTTTGAGTCGATTACGGAGAGTCCAAAATAGAGTTTTTCTACAGTGTGCAAGGATTGTATTATTGTATGTATTAGCTGAAGTAATCAAATAAACGCAAAGCTTTGACTATCAAGAGTATCTTTGTGTGGCTTTCTAAAATTGTTTACTCTTATAAGAAGAGTGATTTTTTTAAAAGAAAAGTCTAAAAATATGTGAAGTTCTACATATTTGTTTTTTAGTTAGAAGGCCTTTCTCTCGCCCTTCTTTCAAGGTTGCAAAAGAGATGATGAAAAAGTTTACAAGTTCGGAGATTTATTGATTTTTCCTCTTCCTCAGCTTCCTAAGCTATGGTTGTTCCCAAGGGAGGAAAAAAAGTTAAATAAAGGTGTTGATGAAGGAAAGAAGAATAGAATATCCTGTTTTTTGAGACTTTGAAAAACAACAGATTTTTGACACTATTTTTAGCAGCGAATGTTTTTGCTTTTCGTAAGTGTTTGTTTAACTGAAAGGACACAAGTAGTAGCTCAGATAACAGGTTGATTAACTCTTACGGGTTGACGTAATAAGAGTGCGTAACAAAAGAGAGTGTGACTTTTTTTGTGATTTTGTAATACTTTGAAGAAGCTTTCTTTCCAATCTTGGCATCTCGAGAATATTAATTGGAAGAGTTGGCATCTCTGCCACTTGACAGTGAAAATCCTTAGTCTGCTCATTTCTCAATCTTATTGATTTTTGCTACTCAAATGCATTTGGAGAAGAAGTTCTCACTAAGAGTGAATTCATCTACTCCTAGAAGACTAAATTCCATCACTGGAAACTTGCTTTCCACAAATAATGTAAAGTTGAGTATTCCAAACAATGCCACAAAAGTGGAAAATCATGACTGTTATGTAGATGAATTCATGAAATGTAAAGTACATTTTCCAAAAAATCTCTGGAATTCAGTTTTCCACAGAATTCATGGGAAGCAATGTTCCAGTGGAATTTGGTCTTCCATTAGTAAATGAATTCACTCAAAGAAAAATACGTAGGATCCAAAGTTGGAAGGCTGCGCATTTGCCAACTTTGGAAATTCGAGTGGAACAGAAGGG
>LT727928.1:532692-555075 GCA_900157175.1 Oithona nana | reverse complement strand
AGAAATAATCGCGGTCGTGGACTAAAAAGTATTTTTAGTCTTGTTCAATGAATAATATACTTCTTTTGGCGTTTTTGAAGAGATTTACAGTCTTATCACTCCATCCTTATTTCGTTTCATTTCACAGATCTTGTGACGTGCCGATTTATCAATTTTGCCCAAAGCTATGACAGGATTTCAAATCATGGCGGGAAATAATTTCTAGAAAAAAATATGATTGGGATTATATTCTCATTCCCAACCCTTAGACATTCTTCATTCCTTTTCTTAGGTTTCTAAGTCTTTGTGACGTCACAATGGTTTGAGTAAGGGGATTTTGTAAAAGTTGCGTGATTTTGAAGTGTATTGTTGCTATACAACCCAATCTGGGGGAATTCCCACAATTTGTAAATTCCCTTCATTGAATTTCATCATCTTTTAGTAACAAGTTCACGTTGTTCCACTCAAGATGTCTTGCAAAATCGTTAAAATTGTGTGCATCAGTGACACTCATGGCCGCACTAATGACAAAGATTTCCCTGCGATTCCGAATGGTGATATTTTGTTACATGCTGGGGACATATCTCAGCAAGGTAATTTGGATCATGTGTCCCAATTCAACGATTGGTTGGGAACATTGCCTCATCAATACAAGATTGTCATTGCTGGAAATCATGACAAAATGTTAGATCCGGATTTGGATGAGAATGCAAGAGAAATGAAGCGGATTTTGACCAATTGCATTTATTTGGAAGAATCAGCAGTTTATATCAAAGGAATAAAGTTCTATGGATGTCCATTCTCAAAGAAACGAGTTGAAAGCACAAATTATGCATTTCAAATGTCGACCGAAGAATTGAAATCCAAGTGGGAAAAGATCCCATTTGACACTGACATTTTGCTAACTCATATGCCTCCCTATGGAATCAATGACTTAGGCAACTATTCTCCGGATCCACAAGGATGCAAAAACTTGCTCAATGAAGTGACTGAACGTGTCAAGCCCAAGCTCCATCTTTATGGCCATATTCATAATGGATATGGAAGTCAAAAAATTGGGGAAACGATGTTTGTTAATGCTGCTATCTACGGTTCTGCTTACCATCAACCCATTGTTATTGATTACCAACTTTGATATCAAAAAAGTCTCCTTTTTGAAATAATTGACAGGAAATAAATTGGCAAATGCAAAACAACATCTTTATTGCATTGAATATACTCTTTGTGATAATTTGTCATATCAACTAACATAGAAGAAAAAAAAGATTGAGGAAGGGACGGTCATCAGGTTTTGTTGATAGGGAAAGGAAGAATTTATAAAAAAAAAGATCATTAAGGTGACTCATGGTCCAGCATATGGACAAATGAGACTGGAAAAAGTCCGCGTCTGTCACGATCTGACATCAAGCATCCTTCCATCCAATTTTCATCCTCGGTGTTTTCATTTATCACTACAATAATATCGCCTTCTTCGAATGTCAATTCGTCCTCATTGTCTGCCTCACAGTCGTAGAGGGCGCGACATTTTCGACCCACCACAAAATTGTTGGGCTGCAAAATGATTGAAAATTAATGATTGCATATGCAAATTGACGAGATTTCGTAACTTCTGAATTACCTGTCTTGGTGATGGCCGGATATTTCTAGGACGAATATCTCCTCCGGATGAGGAACGATTATGACTTCTTGAACTTCTGCGGACTTCTCCGGACTCGTCAGATAAAGAGTCCAAACTTTCTGTGGACTGTCCAGTACGCATGAGATTCTCGGGTGAAGACTCTTCAGCGAAACTCTGGAGAGGTGGCGAAGTGTCGGAACTTCCTCCAGATTTGGGACCCACTGGAAAAGTAGTCAGGCCTAATTTAAAAATCGGGTATTTTTTAAATGACAAGAAATAGTTACAGAATTTGTAACTGATTACGACTCATAAAACATGAAGTGTTCCGGAATCCGGATTGACTTACCATGAAGAAAAACTGTATGGTGAACTTTTCCAGAATGATAAGATGAGACGGGTGTATTAGACCCAGTCCCACTATCAGAAGAAGGCGACCTCTTGTGATATTGCGAAGATGCCTTCTTGTTACTACTACTGCTACCCGAAATGACCCGTGGTGAAGAACGCATTTGGTGGACATGAGCAGGCAAAGTGTTGTATGCCGTGGACGGTAGGGACATGGACTGCTTAGAACCCTTCTTTAAGCTACCAACCATGTGTGAAGCCAGGTTCGAACCCGAAACTGAACAGACAAACAAAGCCACATTGAAAAAGACATTATAAACATAGAGTAAACAAAATTTGGACTTACAAAGTGAAGGCTTTTTGTGCTGCGGAGGTGGAGGTGGGGGCATGATCCGGTAGGATCCGGGTGAATCTGCCCCTTGATCACTGGGTGTGGATCTGGACCAGTCTGAGGTATTGGCAAAGTAATCTTTCCTATCGGGACTATTATTGTTGTTGGGCGAGTGGAAGACAGACAAGTTCCCAGTTTGGCCACTGTTTAGGGTACGTAACTTATCACTGGGCGATACCTTTTCAGGTGTTCGCAACCCGTTGGCCCGTGGGTGATCATCTAAAGTTTCGTCATCGGAGAAGTCTGTTGAACCATCATCATGCGACATGTGCCAATCATAGTTGACATGGACAAACATGGTCTTTTTACGTTGTAGTGCATGTAAAAGCTGTAAAATAAGGCTAGATGACGTTTCTGCTCAATCGAAGGGCAAAAATGCCAAATTGTCGGTAACCCCTTAATAGATTTTACTTCAATGGGAATTTCAAAGTGATTTTACAAAGTTTTCTATAAAGCAACACATTACTTAAAATTGAGTCTAGATCCTGAAAAAACCTTTTTTGGAACATTACATAATTACAAAAGGTACTTTTTAGGGTATTTGCTAAAAGGTATTGTCATTCCAAGAGAAAGGGAACATAATTGCTGGCCTTGTACTCAATGCCAATGGAGGATCATTAACAGTAGTCCCTTTTACAATGTATGCTTACCATTTCCTCGCAAAGGTGATGGTTCCTTTCTTTGGCAATGGATAATGGTGACTTTCCGTTATTGTTTTCCACCGAAGCATTGGCTCCGGATCTTAGGAGCAGTCTCATACTCTCGGGTTGGTTTTGGATCACACAGTAATGTAGAGGAGTATTGCCTTCACGACTCTGTTTGTCCAGACTCATGGAATTTTGCACAATAAAGTCCACAATGTGGAGGGAGTGGCCATTTTCGTGACTGATGGCTTTATGTAGGCTACTCTCCGCAAATTCCTAAAAATCAAATCAAAAGATTAAAATATGAAAAAAAAATTCCACATGAAAGCATTAGACAAAATTACAATTTTAAAGCTATGTACGTTAAAAGCAATTTTACTTGATAAACCATAGATGTATTGGAAAAAACCGAATCTATGGAGTAATTTCTCTTATGTGTCTTTTTAGAAACACGGGAAATATTCGAATCTATCGAATCTATGGAAATTTTTCTGCCATGTTTATCTTTCTTTTTGATTGCACCCGTGAAAAGGCTTAATACAGATGCAGTATTCCTTTTACGTTCAGGTTTTTTCGTCTGAAAATCATAAAAAAATATTTTGCTTACAAAGAATCTGAAGAAAATTCGTAAGAATAAATGATCAAAAATGAGTCTTTTGCCGCAGTGTGCAGCAATAAAGTTTAAGTTTCTTACACTAGATGGAAGTGGGTCAGTCAAATCCATGCCATGATTGGTGGCCTCGCAAAAGCATCGGAGGACATCATAGAGGCTATGCTCTTCTATAGCGGCCTCTAACTCCAAGAGAACCTCTTGAGAATTAGCGCAAAAGAGCTCCACAAACTTCTTGTCCTCATACTTGGCTTTGATGTAGGCTTTCCGCTCGGCCCTAAAAGGGATGGAATTTAATCTTGGTGGTTTTAATTAATTTTGTCAAAGTACTTGAAATCCCTCAAAAAAGTCTCATTTTTCAAGTTTAGTCATTGAAATGAGACATTTTTTTTGCGATTTTCAAACACTGTGATTTTGAAAGGACTTACATTGAGCTATGAGCATTAGGTTTGTTGGTAGCTTTGGCCTCCATGATTTTGTTAAAATTGTCATTGGTCATGTATCTAGCGACTAGAAGTTGGGAGGTTCCAATATTGTCCAAAGTCAACGATTGAATTTTGGAGATATGTACGCCCATTTCACGGTGGATGCCAGAGCATTCAATGCAAACAATGATTCCAAAGTTGGTGGACAACCAAGTAGCATCTAAAAATTGAAGATTTTTTAATTAGAATATTTCAATCTTGTTTTTGGGTTTGACCGCGAGTAGTTTTTCTATTGTGAAATTCTGAAACACTTAATTACACATTCAAAAAGTGATAATTTCTAGCAGGCTAGTAGAGTAAAATCGTGATGGATAAGTATATGGTGACAGTGAATGCACTTTTTCAGTTTTCACATTCTTAGTTTGAGTGATTCATTAGGCTCTAAGTGTCTAAGTAAAACTGCATTGGACATTGCTGAAGAGCTGACTAAAGAATTTATCACTTCAGTGCTCTATCATTATTAGCAGCCAAAATGCATTCTAACCACTAAAATTCTCTTTTACTCCCCATCTTTGAAGGAGGCGGAAATTGGCAACGCGTGCGTGGTAGGCGATTAGGCCTTAAAATAATAAGGATAATCATAAATGACAAGGATAATCATCCGTTAGCTATTGATCTATTAAAAGTTGACATTTGGGCTGAAAAATTGAGGAGGATGTCATTTCATGCGGAAATCGGTGCGCAGAGCCGCGATAAGTGACACTCGAAGGTCGCGTGCGCTGCTGCGCGATAAGAAGATGGGAGGAAAAATGCAGATGCAATATTTGTAGACATGACGTCATCATTTGTTTACATTACTACTACTCACGGTCAAACCCTGAATTCAAAGAAATCTTACCATTTTGTGATCCACAATCGCAGCATCGATCATTGCCCGGCATGCCCCTAATAAAAGCCACCAGGGTCTTCTGAAGCTCCATAAAACTCTGATTAACCGAATTATTAGTCCCATTATCTTCATTATGAAAAGCATGATTGAGCGCGCGTTCTTTGGAATTGAGCAACACCGACATCCACTCATCGCGGTCAACATCATTCTCAGCTTGAAAGTGGTAAGTACGGTTGTAGGAGACGACGTCAAAACAGAGTCTGTCCTCATTTACGGGCCTCATTTGGCAGGTCAGCAGGTTGACCCGCGTGGGCGCTTTGGTCAGGTCAGCATGGTAAATCTCGAGGAAATTATCGCGCGCTTGACATTTGCGTTTTTGCCAGACGTTGCGTAAACGGCCTTCCGACCTTTTGTTGAGGTATCCCGTCTTATTGTTGCCTACGGAGGAATCACCCTTGGGTTGATGTACTGAATACACGCCAGAGTTGGTGCTCCCCACGGATAGCTAAAAAAGAGAGGGAAAAGTTCAAGTAAAAGTTGGGAAAAGTGGGACACTGCGGAAGTGGGTAATAAATGTTGGTGTTGACTACTAGTGTCATCATGCGGAATATCCAAACCATTGTCTTTGGTATGGTTGGAAAATTGGATCAAGATGCAGACTGAACACAAATTGAATTTATTTTTGACTAAATTCATAGTCTGACTTATTAGTCTAAAACACTTTGACATTTAAAAAATGTGGGAATTATAACCAATGCAAATGATAAGAAGGTCAAACCATTTTGAAAAAAGACGTCTAGAGCGTCTTAGCGTGAAAACTGAAAGTGCACACTGACTGCTGCACGATGATGGTCAAAACAACAAGATCAAAGTTCCAACTTGACCCTTGTCCATTCCGAGGGTCATTTTTTGTGCAAAAATGAAAATTGAGATATTAGGGGGATCAAGGCCAAAAAAACACGAAAACTCTGTCTCATTTTCAATTTTCACACCAAAAGTAACATTTGAATTTTCGCGCCAAAATAGATCATGTGGTCATGAAAATGAGACATTTTGGAACATTGTAGAAAAAAACGTGCAATTTTAAAAACATCAAAAAACAGTTCATTAGCTAAAAAGAAGTCAATAGACACCTCAAGGAGACCATTGGAGAAATCCGTAGTGGTGATAAATCGACCCCGCATACCCTTCACCCTTTGAATGGTTGTACTCATAAATGCTTCTTGGGTGAACTTCTCGTAACTCTATTGAGCATTAGACGTTTTAAAAATAGATTGTCAAATATGAATTTTTATAATTTACCGTTTTGCTGAATCCTGGTGATGTCTTGAGCATATTTCTGACTTCTTCCAGATCCCGCTTTTCCTCAAATTGGCTTTGCCGGATGACGGACAACTTGCTCACCAAATCTTCGATGTAAGTGCCGAAATGCTCGACGGTCTGCAAACCATCATGGAAGTACCTGGAAAAGAAGAACAAACAAGACTGAAAATGTGCTTTACAGATATCTAAACCCTTGCGCGCGCGATCTTTGTAGCATCTAAAAGTTAGAAAAGTCATTTGTAGTACCGCGATTTGCTTCGCAAAACGGTTTAGTGTGGCATGCATGATGTACATACATAATTGAAAACACGACGGATTTTCTCTTTTTGGTATATCTCTCGTGTTGAAGAGATTAGAACAAAAAAAGTAGTCCATCCATACAAATGTATGTCGTATATCACGATTTGAGATCCTAAGATATCTGAAAAGTATCTGAACATATTTCATACTGAATAAAAAATACAATTTTTCTAGCCCTGAAAACTCAGTGACTTTTAATTTTTGCGCCAAAATTGGAAAGAAATATTTGAATGTTTGAAATGTTCAAACACTGTGTACAAATTCTGGCTTGGGCACCTCCTGATCTAGTTTCACTTCAACAAAAAAATCTGCGATCCTTATTTGGAGCTGAGAATCTTCAGCAGGAGAAGAGCTGAGAAGCTGAGCGTTTGGTTAGAGTTGATGACATGCCTTATATCGCCAGAGGTGAAAGTGCACAAATTACCGATTCTCCAGGATCACGTGCTAAAGATGCCTTTTGAACGCCCACTTCTTGACATACATGCATACACTTTTGAGTGCATGGCATTTCCTCTAGATATCATACAAGCGAGCGAAAAAAATTTGGCGCGAAAATTCAAATATTTCAGAACTTTTTTAAACTCAAGCAATCCAACATTTTTTGACAATTTGGGCTCAAAAATTCAAATAATTTTTAAATGTTAGAGTTGCCCTACAAAGTACATATACAAATGCAAAAATAGTCTGCAACTCCTCGTAAAAAAGAGGGTTAAAAAGTTCTAATGATTCAAGGTCCTGCATACTAGCTGATTATTACCATCTTGACCTTAAAAGGTGTGGTCTAATTGACAAGTAAAAATGGAACCAACCACCTGCTTAAAAAATTGCTACTATTGCATAAACTTATCAAGACACAGTATTTGAAAATAACTTTAAAAAGTCAGGCTTGCATTGTTGTAAAATGAGACATTTTTGACGATTTTCAAACGCTGTGGCATGAGTTTGACCACAATTTTTCTGTAATGTTGCGCCAACAGAAAATTCCAAAGAACCACAACAACCTACTGAAACATTCTTATGACAGATGGTGTTGCTCTAACTTTTTTTGTCTCTGCTGTTCTCACATAATTACCAAAATTGAATAGGAAATACACGAGAAGAAATAATTTAGTTCAAGTAAACAAAACTAAACATGGTGAACTTACCCAATTTATTTGCTTCATGAAAAATATTGAGTAAATCTCCATGTTCACGTTCAGTACCAAAAGTTGGACCAAAATTGAAAACTGAATTTTGGAGCCAAAAATTGCCAAAATTGTATATTCAGGCTCTACATAATCGTAATTTTTGTCGCGAAAATTAAAATCTGCTTATTTCTCAAATAAACGTAGCGTAAATATTATGAAAATGAGAGACTTTTTAGAGTCATTTTCAAACACTGAGAAATGCCAAAAAACGTGTGAGAAAAATAACTTACTTGTGTTGTGCTTTGTAGTAGTCTAACAACTGTTCTATGAAATCCACTCCTTTTTTGGTGCGGATCTCGTTGATTTTCAACAAATATTCGCTGGTGGTCAGTTGCAAATATTTCCGCTCTTTCTCCATTTCCTCGGCGATCTCGCCGGCCGTTAATTCCGACTTGTGAAGTCCGGCTTCTTTGGCTTGTCGCTTCTTCTGTTTCTCAACTTCAGTGAACTTGTCTTGGTAGTCTTTCCAGGCTCGTTCACAAGGCCTTTTGAGGTCGCCTTTTGAGCCTTTCATCTCAGTTTTTAAGAGTTTGTCCACGGGAAAGAGGATGATATTGTCCAAACTTTGCATCTGTAAAATTCAAACCAAATAAATATTGGGTCTACTTCCCAAAAATTGAAAAAGGAGACTTTTGACATGATTTTCGAACACTTTTTTAGTAAATCCTCTTGTAAGTAAGTAGAAGATGACATCTAGCCAAGAAAATGAAAATTAATAGGTGCTGCCAGATTTTTATCATCAAACGCTGAAGACTTATCCGCCATCATCATAAATTACAATTTGTCGAAAGATTTCACTTTTCTGTTCTATACACTTTTTAAAGTCACTAAGAACGGAAATAGGCTTTAAGTCGGGTTCTTTTCTACTCTGAAGTCGATGACCAAAGCTTGACAGAAAGATTGAGTAGGAAAACCTATGAGGCCAGGAATTGACCACGAGTGGTCCTGTCCCGAAGAAGTCTAATCAAGACACTCCATCTGTTAAAAAGTCTGTTCTGTCCAATAGTTTATCTAGTCACTGACTCAGACTTGAAATGGGGTCTTCCAATTTTCCACAGATCGGCAAGAGGCCAAGTAACTGAGGAGCGGTTAACAAAAAACCGATCAAAAGCTTTTGTCTATATTTAGTCATTTCCTATTTTCTTAGATAGGAGATTTTCCATCATGATTTGTTTCGGTGGACCGGCCATGTTATGATGACACACAATCAAGTTTGGCTTCAAATTGAATTGGGTAGATGACGGTTATGTTATCATTTTCAGTTGATATTTCTTTCATATACTGAGCAATACTCAAAGAATTTGCAAAAGCATCAAAAGTAAGAAGAAGGCGTTTCCTCTCTAAGACTCTCAGTCTCTTTGATAAGTTTTCCTTTTGTTATCTTCTCAGCTTCTCAAGTTTAAGCATTGAATTGAATTGAAAATTGCAAAGTCCACGTCCACCCTTAGTTACTTCTGTTTTCCTCATTGATATTCTGTTTACATGGCAAAGAAGCAAGGAGCCACTTGAGAAAATGGGATGCTGTTGGAAACTTATAAAAATTCCGTCCTTGAAAACGAAGTGTATTCTAAGCTAGATGGAGAACTTAAAAAGAGCTGCCAAAAAAAGCGCAACTCATTCTTCTGATACACTTCTCACATAGTTTTCAAGGGAGGCCAAAATCTAGGGCAAAATGAGGTGTAGGAAGATAGTGGAAGAAGCAGAAGCAAGGGGAAAATTGGAATGGTTAGGTTTGGTACACTTTTTGGTGGTTAGATGACGTTTATGATGAAATCTGGGTAGGGCAGCATATTTCCTAATTTTTCTGAATTCAGAAATGTTTTCTATGTATTGCAACGATTCTAAAACTTATTTTCATTGATGAAAATTACATTTTTTTGTTAGATGTCGTCTATGTTAATAGAAAAAAGACCAAAAAATATTATTCTTGTATTTCAATTTCAATGATTTTGTTAGTTTCAAAATTGAATGTTAGAATCAATTTTATTGCAGATAAAGCAATTTGTATACCTATTTGTTTGATAATTTAGAACAATTCTAGAATTGCCTGATGTCACAAAATCGGGCAAAAAACTGCTTCTTTAAGAGGGGAAAATGTGGCTGCTCAAAAGTGTTTTTCTCTCCCCTTTCTTTCACTTTTCTGCTGCTCAGTACTATAAAAGTAGCTTTCTTTCTCAACTCAGCACTTTTATCATAGTAGACTTAGAAAATTTGCCTGAGAAATTGGATCAAAAGGCTGATTATATAGCTAAGCTAAAAGTTGCATGCAAAATGAGCTAACGTCTCTTAAATGAAGTATCCTACGGGCGTTATTTTGACAGCTCGTTGACCTTCGTGAATTTACATATTATGTGCCTAAGCTTCAAGCAGATTGACCATATTTACACATTCTTATCTTACCTAACCATGGTTATTACCCTCCATTTTACACATTCTACTAACCTACTTTTGAAAAAAAAAAGTTTTTCATCTCTAGGAATGCAATGCTGTGTTCCCTAACTTGAACAGCCACATAAAAAGTCTCTTGAAATAGTACATCAAAGGCTAAAAGTACTCAACAGAGGGGAAAAAGGGGTCAACCATTCCTTTTTGTAAACTTACCAGTGTTTTCATCAGATTTGAAAGCTCTTTGGTGACAACTGAGAATTTCTGGAAGGCTGCTCCAATGTCATCTGATCCATAATCTGCTGAGTCTTCACGCATGATAAGTGTCTCACCCAACCGATTGAGGGCTTTGGAAAAGTCCATTTCACCATTGACATGATCTGTAAAAACAATTGGATTTATTAATACCTGTCATATTATTTTTGATTATTTTTTCGAGATTTTCGATCTTGTTAACTTTAGAAACTTTTCAGTTAGATATGTTCTTTGACAGTTTTCAATATGTAAATTCCAAATGATGATTATGGATTTTGACTAATTTTTAGAAGCAACTGGTAGCTCACCAAAAATTCTATTGTCATGGAAATGATTAAAAAAATTTGAGTAATGACTACTTTTAGAAAGCCTTGTTTTTTACCACCTCTCCTCTCAGTAACCTGATGATGCAAATGACTTAGACCATAAAGGTACATAGAAGGGGAGAATCTCAGAATAAATTACAAATATGCAGCTTCATGATGTGTCCAGAGTTGAACTGCTGATGATTATCAACAGTGGTGCCAACTTTTTCAAATTCATTGCTCATGCTCCCATTTGAATGCCAATTTTCAATCTCCCACACGTGCTTATTGCTTTGGATTTCTGTCGACATCAAAACCAATCTGAAGCCAAAAATTCCTTAACTTCCCACCTTGCTTACAAGACACAATATAATATTTGAAAATATCAAATTCTACTTACTGACTAAACTTATACTTGTAAATTGACTACAAACATTGGGCTTGAGAAAATCAAAAATAATGTTTCAAATGCATCAAAAATTCATTTTACAGACTTGATATTGAAAATCACTCAAGAATCCTTGACCTAAAGAAGCAAAACTATTTAACAAAGTACTGGAAATTCAAGCTAACAAAAAGTTGGTAAACTCCAATGAAACAATAAGTTGAGTTGAATGAAAAATTCTAAGGCCAAAGACCAAAGTTTGAAAAGTGATTTTTTTGCATAACAGCTGATTATGAAGGAAGAGACTAGATGGTTGACATAGCAATTGTGTCGTTGGCTTGACATGTGGATGACATGGGTTGTGCTCAAATGACAATTTATCTTGCTTCAAACATCTGCATGCAAATGACTCTTGGGTAGCTGTTGTCTGTACTACCTTTTCTGAATTATTATATGATAATGACTGGTCTAGAATTTCAAGAGTGTATTCAAGCAGCTGCAGAACTCTACCTTTTCATCTCCTTGCTTCAACTCTCCCAATCACTCTGAATTTATGACTAAGCTAAGCAATGTTCAAAGCCAAGGCATCAGCAGAGCAACATTCCACTTTCTAAAGACCACAGGCATCTATTTTCAAATTGCAAAGGTAACCAAAACATTGTCATTCTCCACATGCCAACAGAATCATTATTGAGAGTAGATACAATCACACTTTCTTTCAGATGATGTTGACCTTTTTAGAAAATAAGTTTACATATACAAGAGCAAGGATTTTTATAGGCTTACTTGTAGTGGCTAGATATCGCTTTATGGTCCGTTGTACCATACACAAATTGCCTTCAAAGTACCCCAAATAGAGTGTATAACTTGAAAGTACTTGTATTTCCATCCATTAATGGCTAACATTACGCATTATGAATATTCAGCCCCATATCTCCCGCTGGTACATAAGCAGGGACACAACAGAAGTACTGAGCAACCTAAGCTTCTAAATGATGCTACTTAATGGTTAAAGCTTCTTCTTCTATGGAAAGAAGGTTCAGGAGCTCGTTTATCATATATACACAACACTGATGCCTCTTGCCATGCATATACTAAACAGAGTTGCTTGCCAATCCTTGAGAAAAGGACCAAAAACCAGACTCTTGACCTTTCTTTTTTAGGTCACATAACATAATGGGCATGTTCATCTGAACTTATTTTCTAGCCTAATTTTTAGGCTGAAAGTTATATTTGGTCAATTTTCAAATACTGTGCTGCAAGGTGTAAAATGAAAAGGTCCAAAACTTCATAATTTACATAATTGAACTGTCAAAGTCAGTTTAAAAGTGTAACCGGTGAAAACGTTTTAGTAGAGAACCTATAAAAATGGTCACTTTTTGAGGACACATTTTAGTACTATAGGGTGAGAATAAGTGTTTCAGGGTTCACTGATCTGAGAGATTCGGACGATAATTTCCCCAGAGGCAAAACAAGAACATTCTTCAAGTCTGACTAGATGGAGCTTCTTCTCTATGATTAAAAGTTCTCCGACGGATTTGACTTTTTTTCAATTAGAGGCATAGAAAAAAAGTAGTGAATTTGGGGGGCTTCACACTGGGGCAGAAGTATATTTTTTGTCCATTAACTATACATAAAAATGTGAGTTTTAATTCTGATTTTCAATGAAAATGAACATTTGAATTTAAATTCGCATGTTGATTCAGTTTTTGCCAAATCGAATTGTTGGACATAAATCAATTTTTTGTCCCAGTGTGGGCTTAAAATTTGTGGTAGCCTTTGGGCAACTGCAACCACAATCAAATTACTGCGTTGGGAAAAAATTCCCCAATTGGCACTCTACTTCAAAAAAGATCCCATCAAGTGATCAATGGAGCATAAAAGTTTAATTATGCAAGATCATCCAATGTAAAAGGCAATTAAGATTTTATGATTTTTTTTTTACTTCTTGCCTTGCCTCCTGTCGGAATTACTAACGACTTTTGGCACTCAATTAAGAATTTCCCGTCATCTTCTTCCACGTCTCATAATATTCTTGTACAATTCGTTAAGGGTCGAAAATTGTCTGGCGCGTGACCCTGAATGAAGAAATATCATCCCAACTTTTTATGACTATTTTTATTGTTAAACTCAACTGTGTTTGAAAATAACTCAAGAATGAGAAAAATTTGCTGAATTTCGACCACTGTGTAAAAATACAAAATTATTGGTTAACTTACTGTTTCCAGTCTTGTGCATCTCTTTGACGGCAGATTTCAATTTTGAAAGACTCTCTCGATCTCCAGACAAGGCCTGAAAAAATAAAGAAAGAAGGTTATGAAAGCTCTGATGTTGATTTTGATGGATTGTATCCGCAATATGAGGCGAGTTTAAGATTTTTCCGATGGAACACCCACCAAGATATGAGATGCCCCGCGCCACGATGAGATGTTTTTGAATTTTCTCTACTGATGATCATCATCATGGTCTGCAGCTGACCATCATTTTCATTTATGAGTAAAACGCACAGTGGGCGAAATGTGCAATTTACTTAAGAAAACCCAAAAATTGGGCTCGAGAAAATCGAAAAATGTTTCAAGTTCCCAAAACCCATTCAAAAATTCATTTTACTGTCTTGATATTGAAATTCATTAAAGAATACTTGACCTATAGAATCATGAATACTTGACCTACAGAATCAAAAATATTCAGAAAAGTATTTCAAATTCAAGCTAACAAAAAAGTTGAAATTCTCCGACGAAACGATAAATCGAGTCAAATGAACAATTCTAAGGCTCCTCAATATTATGATGTCGGCTTCGAAAAGCATTGTTTGACATGTGCGTTTTCAAAGCGTAGGAGTTTTCTAATGGTCAAGTTCCAGAGTCGGACTTTTCCTTTTCATTTCACATCTCTCTATTGTAGAACACAGCTTGAAAGTTGCCTAAAGCTATTTTTGATGGGATTGAATCAACTTGAAGGCTGTCTACGGAGAATTTCAGGCTTTTTTGTGCTTTCAATTTTCTCTCCAAAGTAGTGAATTTTTGAGTAAGACTAGGACCACCCCATCCACTTTAGTAGCTGAAAAAACACAGAATGTTTGCACGTGGAGGACACTAAAAAATTCCTATTTTGAAACGTGATATCTCAATCTAAGTTGACCTAAGGCACACTGTGGTAAAAGTCCAATTTGGAGCAAAGTTGACAAAAAATAGGATTTTTTTGAAAATGCACCTACACTGTAAAATATTTGAATTTTTGTGCCAAAGATCAAAAATAATTTTTAAACAAAAATTGAGATATTACAACAGTGTGTGCTACTATACCAAAACATATTTCTACACAAAAAAGTCTCAAGGTCTCTATCTTGGCCTATTAGCTCCAAAAATCGAGTTTCAATTTACTTTTAATGTTCTGTATCGAATATATGGACAGTAGATTGAGATCTGAAAATCCTGATAGGATTCCTGAATTCTTTTTTTCAATGTCGCTCTCCTCGTTTTATTCCGTTAATTTTTCTGCAGCAATGGAATGTCAACCCAAATTATCCCCCTAAAATTCAACAGATGTCATTCTAGCACGTGCTATTCCAGCAATAATAAAAAAATTTGCATTGAACAGATGACTTGGTATCTTGATGCAAATTATAGAGTTGCCATGAGTCTCGATTTTATTTGGAATATCCGCTGCCGTCCTGTGACAAAGCAAACGTCCAACCCTTTTTTCACGCCTACTCTACGATATTTGGAATGATAAGAATCGTATAGCACAGTGTGCAAAAGTAAGCAATTGTTGGCCTTAGAATTTTGGGACAAAACGACTTTCAAAGTTGCCGAATGATGCCGTTTACTATCAAAAGCATTTCAAGATAAATGAGCTTTTTTCTGTCTTTCATTCCATTCAGACTCTCTTAGAAAAGAATTCCAGCAGAGCTTTGACTACCTGGTTTTCATTAGGACTCATCTTTTAAAGCCTCTTTTGAACGAGGAACGCGAGAGAGACGATTTGCATGAGAATGAGTAGGAAAAAAAAGACTATCAAAATTCATCACGCAAACGAAGCTAGAGTTTCTCTCACATCACAGCATATTCATGACACTCAAAAGCTTTAGACACATCACAACAAAAATTGTTTGGTCCTTGAGTAGCTAAATAGAGTCTTTAACAGACCATCTCTGATTGAGATATCCAAGGTGTCAAATTCAACATTTTTAAATCATTAATACTCATTTGGGAATTTCTAATATCTAACAAAATGACAAAAATGAAAGGAATACATAGTTTTGTTTTCCTAAGTTTATTTGCTGAGTTATGACTAAAACAATTTTCTTATTTAGTAAATTCCCAAGATTTCAAACTTTCATTTGACCATATCTCATTAATTAAGTTAAGTACCACAAAAATATTAGGTACATTTTAATCACTTTCTAAGACACATTTTAAGACTCAAATTAGGTCAAATTCAGAGATTTGTACACTTTTCCTACTTTTGCTCTCTTAATAGATTTCCTGTTAAAAAAGACTTTTACAATCCATTTTCACTCAACTTCAAAGGGAGCTCCGAAAACTCAACTTTTTTTTAATTGTACCAAGAAATGTGGCATTGGACATGGTTGCTCGCATGACATTAGGGTATCCATTAAGAATTCACGCTACTCCATGAGTTGTAAATGACAAAAAAGATCTTGGTATACTAAGCTCCATCTACCACTGGAAACTATCTGAAAGATCGCATGTCGGTCCATTTACACTTGGAATCCTTGCATGCCGAAGGACCCATGCTCAAAATTAGTATCTTGTCCATTGGAGTAGGAGCACAGTGCACACTAGGATGGCAGAAATGATGTCAATGCGACAGGAAATTATGGCAATCTAGCTGTAGAGCAGCAGCCAAGTTGGAGCTGAGTGCCTTGCATATGACCTTAGCATAAAGTAGGACCTTCGTTAAATGTCAATGGAACATGTCATGAATACACAAATGGGCGTCAATTTTCCATTTTCCCTAGAGCTGCTGCTTTAATTCTATTCTAGGCTTGACAAATAAAGGGATCATCTTGTTTCTAGAGCTTTTATATTCAAATGAAAGGATCCTCCTACTTCGTTCTTCTTCAAAGCATGTCATTAAACAAAGTGGTCCCACTTAATGCTCTCTTTATCATAGATCACACTGTTCCAAATAGTAAAATTATATCCAAATATCCCAAATATCAAAATGTGAGTTTTTGGATAAAAAATGAAATTTTGGTATAGTACTTAAGAAATCCATCTAAGGTAGAAATGGAATTGATTATTGCCGCAACTGCTGATTTAATTCGTGATCTTTCTTCAACTTCCTACCTATATTTTGACAGCAGCAGACACTCTTCAGCTTGCGACATCTATCCTGAGTATCAATGTTAGCAAATCAAATATTTATGAGGAGGTGAAAATATAGTATCCTGATTGACCTCAGAATAAAACTGAAGGCCAGAAATTGAAGTGGATTAACCATTAGACCAAAAGAGGAGCTTTTGAAAGCCCACCCAAAAAGATTAGTTGCCTAAAATTCAGGCGATGCTGCATTTATTCATGATTAATGCTGGAGCTGCTTGCAAAGCATTAATGGAACTCTTGCTGTGAGAATAGGCAACCTATTAAGTGATTATGGACCTTTTCAAAGCCAAGGACTACCAGTTTAGGTCAATATAGCTGGGAATCATGGTCGATAATTGACCTAATACACTTTTGCCTCCTCCTTTGATTTTTAGCCGACATAATCTGGCCTTAGAATTTTTCATACGAATCGATTCATCGTTTCGTTGGAGCATTCCAACTTTTTTGTTAGCTTGAATTTCAAGTACTTTATTAAATATTTCTGCTTCTTTAGGTCAAGTATTCTTAAATGAATTTCAATATCAAGTTTGGAAAATGAATTCTTGAGGGGATTTTGGAAACTTTAAACAATTTTCGATTTCCTCGAGCCTGACTTTTTTTTTTGAAGAAAAGGTTCATCATTAGTGCCAGCTGCCCATTTTTGGCCAAATCATTTTGTACAGGATATACTGCATTAAAATTCTTGCAACAAGAATGGTGAATCGGCGCCATCTAGCACTTATTACAAATCTGATACGGGATAATTAGCTGACCTAACCAAAATCTGATTTTTCCTCCCCAAAAACGAAAATTGATTTTGAAGGAGGACCTTTTAAAATATGTGGTGCTTGGGGCATTTCTAAAGAGAGACTTTTCGCACATTTTCAAGGGTAGATTTCAGCGGCCGATATTTGGACCAGATAAAGTGAACCAATAGACATACTTTGGAACCACTTCGACTCTCATGAATGTCAACAACAAGTCCGTTGAAAGATGGCTTGCCAGTGCACAGTGGGCAAAAATCATCCAAAAAGTTTCATTTTATTTAAACCCAAGTTTTATTTTTAGCCTGAAAATCCGAAATTGAAGTAATTTTTGGATTCAAGTTTCAAAAAATTGTCATGACTCAATTTTGTGTTACTTTTGCCCAGTGTGCGTAGGTTGATCTATGAAATCTTCACTTGTAAACGACATTGACAAGGTATTTAGGGCTTGTTTAAGGCCATTTATCGCCTGCTGAAATCTCATTGCTTCACACTGAGAATTAGTTTATCAGCAATTGAAAACTTGAAAAACGGTTGAACTTACAACAAAAAATCCCCCATACTGTGTGAGAATGTATGAAAAATCTCTCTTTGATCTTAACACAGGATATGATCTCCTCCTAATGAATTCTCTATTGAAAAGAATCATCTCTACTGCTTTTTTCATTTCAAGGCAAAAACATCGGCGGCAATTTCCTCTCTATCAAATAATCTTTGCAAAGTGATTTTCAAATCTTCAATGAAGTCATTAAAAATCTTAGAGACGAGCGAGACGCAGTTTTTCTACGACGTGATAATGCTGACCTTCGTAGGTTTATCTTCTACATTGACTTCCTTTTGCGATTCTTCGAATATTTATTTTTGACTTGTTATGAATCATTATTACTAAATGAAATGAATTAAGTGCAAGACTTCGTAAATCTTTTGTCTTTTGTACAAAAGTCAAAATAAATGAAAAATGACCTGACTAATGTCTGTCAATCCGTCATTTTGGACTTCTGCTAAAGGAAAACGTTTTACTACAATTTCACGGAAGCTTTAATAACGACTTTTAGGTCGCTCATAATGAATCTCAAGAGGAAGTTCTTCACGGAAAAAAAACCCAAGCTCTCTTCTAATGTAGCATGTCGTCAGCTTTAGGTCCAAGACCACTATGTGACTTCATCTAAGCAAACTTTCTCCGGTTTCCTGTGGACCCCGCGGGGTGTTTGCATTATTTCGCCGCCGCAGAACCTACTTGGTCACACAGTAAAAACCGAAGCCGAAGAAAGATGATGATGACAGAAAAATGACGAAAATGTCCAACTCAAATTACTAGAAAAATGACCGAAAAATTCAAGCCTTGTTAGATGGCGTTTAGTACAATACTGGTCGATTAGCTTCCGAAATTGGTCGATTTTCTGGCATGAAGTTGTACGAATCTCCGATTTCTTTGAGATACATTTATGTTAAATGAGTTGGTAGATGTCGTTTAGTACGTTATTGTTCAATTAGTTCGAACTGATTTCTTCACGCAATTTTGATAAAGAAAAACTGTCATAAGTTCAGATATTGGAACTTTATTTCCCAACAAAAGAAGGGAAGAAAAAAAAGTCTCGAATTACTAAATATTGTCCTTTCCATTGAAGTTCTTCAAAAAAAGAAGAAGAAGATAGACAGGGGTGTAATTTTCCAATAATCAGTTGTAGTCCCAACATTCCATGGTTGTTCGTTTTTGCTCAAAAATGTCCTCAAGTATAGCAGCAGCATTGACCAGATGCTATCAAGAGTTTAGAAGTCCAAGCATATTTTGCTTAGTGTCAGCCAAGGTCAAAGTACCTCCAACGATGTTGAAACTTAAGCTCTGACAGGTTTGCTTAGACGCGTAAAATAGTGACACTCTCTCATTTCAGGGAAAATTCGTCTGCACCCTATTAGTCCTCAGGCTTGGAAGAACCAGACTAAAGTTTTAATGCACTATACTGGCTTAATAACGGGTTAAAATTCCCAGGAGTATCCTATGTGCATAAGCAAAAAATTCCTCTTGAAAATCAGGACCGTTTTATGGTTCATTCTAGGATTGAAAATTAAGTCTTGAGAACATTTTATGTCCTGTCAGGAATTCCATAATTGGGCTCGAGGAAATCGAAAAATCTTTCAAGTTTTCAAATGGAATCAAAATTGTTTTGCAGTACTTATAGGTACTTGAAATTCAAGATAACAAAAAGGTTAGAAATCTCCGACGAAACGATAAATCGAGTTGGAAATCTGCTTTCTAACTTCAAAAGTTGTTGTTGCTCACCAGAATTTGTTCCGTTCCACTCAATTGAGCTTGGAGAATCCAGGTCAACGTTGCAACAAGGCAAGTATCCTTACTAATGAAAGTTAGTGCATAGTGAAAATTCGTCCCTGGGGAGCGAATTTTCTTGGAGTGGATTTTTGACGGTCACCCCTGTAATCTGAGCTTTTGAAGCTTCAGCTCTGCTACTATTCAACGATTTTTAGACCTTAATGCTATTGCTCATTGTTAGAAAGAAGAGGCTTTGAATGAACATGATGGGAAAACAATCAAGTCGTCAAACAAAAGAGCACCAGCCTTGGGAAAAGTGAAATCATGCAGAAGAAGCTTTGAAATCTTTGAAATCTGCCAAAAAAATGCATCTTGCTTGGAAGAAGAAGAAGTAAATGAACTTATAACATTGCAACACTACTGCACGTTCCTTTGTATGAGAATTTGTCAAAATGTGCAGTGGCCCGAGAAACTTCTCACAATTGAATCGAGTTTTCTTCAAATTGTGTAAACTAAACCGCAAAGAAGTTAATGTATAGTTGAGAAAACAGTTACATACTGAAGGCAACACAACTCAATTTTGATTAGGTTTTTGAAGATGGTTAGATGACGTTTATGAAGCCAATGTCTCGATTTTGATAAACTTTTCCGATTTTGCTTCAGACAATTTGGTTCATATTCCAAATTTTTAGCACAAAAATAATCTCAAAATTGAGACACTTTTAGAAGAGTTTTCTGTGTGGTATTTTAACTGTAAAAATGTTGCTTAATTAGATGCCGACAACAATAATAATAACAACAGTAGGTTTTTGACCAGATGCTGTTACACTGTGCTAATGCTGCCTGGGAAAACACTTCTCACATTTCGTGGAAAAAAAGATACTAACGTTACTTCATAGCGGGTGGGGAGACTAGCTAAGTAGACTTCCACTTTTTCAGTCAGAGCTCTGAGCGGAAGCACCAATGAGATTTCGCGGTTTTTTCGAGCACAAATTGATCATTGCCAAAGAGATCCAACAAAGAATTGATGATTCTGCTGGCTTGGGGATTAATGCTTCTTCACTCTATAATTATCAAGTGCCGACAGACACTCAGACAAACAAAACTTGGAGTTTCTCTTAATTTTGGGGATTTTTTGGTTACCTAGATGACTCTTAAGTTAAAAAATCTCCAAATTTTTCAAGCTTGGATTAATAATTTGATCAGAAATGGAGTTTCTTAAGATTCTGAACAAAGTTGTTTTCAGGGTCGGAATGATGATAAGCATCGGTGAGCATAATTCATTGATGACCACTTCTCGTATCGGAAAGGGATAATGAAATATGATTGCCTTGACCTTTGTAGTGCCCAAAATGACTAGGTTTTTGCATTAGGCATCAGGCCCTCTCATATCAAAACCTAACCATGTACAAAAACTGGGCCTAATGTTTCAGATGCTCAGAGGCCAACAGCAATTGAGTTGAGATTTTAATCAAAGATGAAAATCTTATTGGACAAGACTATAAAGTCTTCAAAAGTGAACGCCATCTACCTCAAAATCTGACATTTTTCTATAAGGTGGCCATAGTTGTCATACAATATGAACATCTTGTCTTTTGCTCAATCAGACGTGACATTGGCTTTGTGACATCCGTCATAATTTCAAAAGTAAAAGAAAAACCGTTTAGAGATAAAATGGGCAGTAAAAGTAGTCCGAATCTTGAAGTTTGCCCGTCTGAATGATGTTGGAATCTTCAATCTCACGGTCAATTAAAAGCCACTATTTTTTGGGGAGCAAGCAGACGAATTTGTAGCCTTGAGGCGAAAAATTTGACTTGTGCCATAAATCAGAGGAGGAGTGTGCTAAGCCCCTCGAAGATGATCAAACACAGTGTATGAAAATCATCAAAAAATGTCTGAAAATTCATTATTTTTATTTGTCCTAAATTGTTTGAATTTCCATGGCTTTTTTTGTCAAAACTTCAAAATTGAATTTTTACGCCAAAATAGGAAAAATAATGTTTAGAAAAATGAGACTTTTTTGGTCTATTTTCATACACTGTGTAGGACATTACTAGTAATCAACTGAAATCATATCTTGAAAATGTGTACTGAGAAAAAAACGGACATTTTAACGGCCATTTTATTGTCCTTAATTGACTCTCAAAACTGCTCTTTTATGTTCAAAATTGGCTTTTGAGAGAAAAACTGCAAAAAGTCTATAAAGTGAATTATGGGATTTTTTGTGTTTCTTTCCCATCGCAATTAATTTTGTGTCCATGTTTCTCATCATAATAAAAAAGATGAGATTTGGAAATCAAGATTTCCAAGACAAGAAGAAGTTCGTTCACATGCGTTTTCCCCTAATACAGGGTATCCAAAAAAGCTTTGTCATAAAGTTTCATAAACGCCATCTAACCAAAGACTTGTTGGGACACCCTGTTTTACTAAAGGAAACGGTGCAAAAAAGGGTCCCCCAGTCTTTCTCTCCTTTCAACGCAAGGAGGAACTCGTGACACGCCAAATTGGCGTTTTCCAAGTCTTGGAACTGAGCGGATCCAATTTCCCACCACTTTTGACCTATGCAAATCATATCATGATCATCATCAACAGTTGCATTAGAAGCACAAAAAATAAAGTTCTCATGAAGATGTCATTTAAAATTCAAAAGAACTAGAACTGTCAAATATGTGGGACCCATTTGTGGCAGCAAAAATTGGCTTTTGTAGTAAGAAAAGGATGTTTACTCTGTAAATAAAAGAAAATGCGAAACTGGTAATTTGACATTGGAAACACACTGAACCAAAATTGTAATTTTGGTTGAATTTTTCACAATAAAAAAATCCCAAATCAACTTTTTACATAAAACATGATTTTAAGTGGGAAATTCAAATATTTCAAATTCTGGAATCATTATTTTTGGCGCGAAAATTCAAATATTTCAAATTGTAGAATCATTATTTTGCCGCCAAAATTCAAATATTTCAAAATTGTAGAATC
>LT727928.1:491718-532681 GCA_900157175.1 Oithona nana | reverse complement strand
GTATTTGAAATTATTTTAGCGCAAAAATTCGAATAGAACATTTCAAGAAAATTTGCAATTTTTTAAGCAAAAAGTAATTTAGGTTCAGTGTGCCACTGGAATGTTTATAAAGACGTTGAAAAAAGAAGAAAAAAACGATCACTGACAAATCTTTTCCCTTTCAATGTCAATTGTAGACAGAGGCCAATTATTCTTCGTTTTCTCAGGATGAGTTCTCAAAGAGAAATATCTAACTAATGGCCGCTCTTCAAGAAATCGTTGACATTTCCGATCGTCAACATTAACCGCAAGTACTGCATACTGGGTGACCCAACAAGTTCTAGATGGCAAACTACAGCTCAGAGAGGTCGACCTCAACAACCTCGAGGCCATCCGAGGTCGGCTTCAACACTTTTTCGAGCTTTGGAATATTCAATTCAATTTCAAATACAGTTTCAATTCAATTTCAAACTTGTTTGCACACCCTGTAGATATCCTTTTTGAGAACTAGCCGATGATTGAAGAGAATTGTTCTGCATTTTAATGCGCTTCCTTTTCAAATCACGCCCCAACCCCTGAGTAGGGCAATTTTTTTAGGTGTCTTGATTTTTCCGTTTTGTCAGAGGAAATGCCTTGTCAAACTCACCTAAAAGAGAAACGGACAAAAAATTAGCTTTGCATAATTAGACTTTAGTCTTTTTAGGGGGGTTTTAGGTGGCGGTATTGAAAAATTGGAAGTGAGTTCAATGGTTGAAATTCCCACGTGGAATGCTCTTGAATAACACTGATTATAGGTCATAAATTGCTACTCAAGAAAAAAAGAGGACCCACTGAGAAGTGCAGCATGAATTTGAATGCATTCTAATTTACATCTTGGAAACCGCTGCTGCTTCCACTCTGCTATTGACGACTTTTTTTGGTGTAGTTGCTCCACCCTATATTAATTGCTTTGAGACATTCAATCCTTTACAATGCATCCAAACACTTTTTGACCGCGAGGAGTCGAAATAACTTTAATATTATTCACGTTCAAAATAGTCGAAATGAGTCGAACTGAGTCAAAATGAGTCAAAATGAGTCAAAATGAGTCAAAATGAGTCAAAATGAGTTTTTTGTCCTATTAAAACTGACCTGTCTGGTAACACTGTTTGACCGCAAGCTTCAGTTTTTTAAAAACTCGCCAAAAATTGATCATTTTTGACATTTTTAATTAACTTTTATGCACTCAAAATGTAGTCGTGCGTAGCTCGCTTCGCTCGCAATGTTGAATAATGAGACTTTTTCTTTGGTTTTTTAAACACGGTGAGTAAGGCCATTTTTGGTTCGGAGTTTTTAGGCTAACGATGCGCCATATCCGGAATTCTATGACTTTTGATCTGTCTTTCGTCTCTCTTTTTCCTGATCCCTTAGCTTACTCAAATTCCTCCTTTCTTTTTTAATACTTTGCAAAAAAAGTGCACCATTTTTCAATTGCTAGGCCTGATGCAATATTTTACTATATATGCCATCAAATTGGAAAACGAGCTCTCAATCTAATTTCCTTCCCTTATTTCGTCGTCCCACCTGAGGACACTTTTATTCAAATGCAAATTTTGACCCTTGAGGCCTTGACACCACATGCAGCACTGCAGTAGCACCCTTAAAAGCCTAGCACTTTTTGGTGCCATAAAATCTCCTTTTTCCTACCCAAAGATCCAACTTTGATAGGAAAAGTTTTGGGGAATAATTTTCTTACCTTTCAATATGGCCGAAAAACAACAATCTTGCTGATAAAACAAGACAAAGAAATACTGATACAGGAAGTAAATGAAAGCCAACTCGTGGAAATTGGAGTTGCCAACAAAATCAAATTCCAACTTGCAGAGATCAGAAAGTTTTCAATTTAGAATGGAAATTGGATGTTGCCACCTAAGAAGGCCTACAAAAATAAACATATGGAGATCAATAATGTTAGCTCTAGGGATCGGCCTTTTGAGCCTTTATAACGCAGATGTACCATGTAGTCAGGTTTCCTTCCTTCCTGTCTGTCTGTCTATCTATTGTTTCGCGTGTTAGTATGTGGTCCATTCAATTTTCCAGATCATCGATATTCCCAAAAAAACGTTCCCCAAACTGTATGAGCTTCACACCATCGATTTCTCCCACAACAACATCACGCAGATTGATCGGAGTGTCTTTGTCAATCTGTTGTCGCTGAGGTACCTCAATTTCCGACATAATCACATGGAAGTTATAGAATCATCAACCTTTGGAAAATTGACTACTTTACTCAGCTTGGATTTCAGTCATAATCGATTGAAACGGGTCAAAAGAGGAGCCTTTGGAGGGTTGGCCTCACTTCGGAGCATCAATTTAGGTAAATTGAGTCAAAATGAGTCAAAATGAATAAAAATGAATCAAAATGCATCAAAATGAGTCAAAATGAGTCACAATAAGTCACAATAAGTTAAAAATGTGTAATCAAAAAATCCAAACCAAAATTAAGTCCACGCGGTCATCTACTGAATTGGATATTCTAAGCTCAAGTTAAAAGAAGACAGTTAAGGAATCAAAGGATTTTCTGGCAACTCCAACGACATACTAAACTAAGGAATGCCAACAAAAATGAAGTGGTCATAAAATAATTTGTTGATGGTAAATCTAGCTACTAGAAAATGTCAAAGGTTAAAAACGAATTTCAAACAAAGTTTTCTTTCTCTTTAGAACAATGGGTGTAGGACAAAAAACAGAAGCCACACTTTTGTCTCTCCCCCACCCCAAAACTCTGACATTTCCAAGTGAAATAATAATGGACAAGAGACAACGAGAAGCTTTTTTGTAAACTACAAATAAGTGTCAAGAGCTTGCTGACCACAAATTATCAGTGCCGAAGTGACAACTTAGAAAAGCAGCGAGTCTTCAACGGTCTTTGTTAACATTTGTATTTCCGCCAAACAAAACGAGATAAAATTGCAAACGTGCCTCTTCTTATCACAGATTGCCCGAGCAAATCGAAACATATTTCAAATCGCATCAAAAATTCTTTTCTCAGTCTTGATATTGAAATTCATTTAAGAATACTTGAGCTAAGGAAGTCAAAATATGTAATGAAGGATTTGAAATTCAAGCAAACAAAAAAGTTGAAATTCTCAAGATGTATGAGAAATTCTGAGGCTCAAATCTTGAAATTTCTAATTCAGAATTTTACAACATTTGACCCTCAACGTAGAAAATAATACAGCAATGCTAAATTTTTTTTTGTAAATGCAAAAAGTTCAATTTGCATTTATGGTGTAGTATAATATTAGCATTGAATAGAGAATGGACCTTTAGATGACAGGTTTATTTGCTGCTGAAACGGGTCAACTTTTTAGAGTTGGGTGTCCACCCACTGTGAGGGTTCAGCAGTGTGCAAAATTCTGGTACCACACGTGCTTACTTGTGCTGAGGCTTGTGCCACCCATTTTTATGACCCTTTAGTGGCTATTTATGAAACGGCATCTAGCAGTGGCGACACAAAAACATCCATTTCATACACATGTGCAAAAAGGACCATCAGTTCACACATGTAGCATCACTATGAACTTTTTGGCATCTGTCAACTGTTAGAATATTTGCATAGCACCATTAGCTCTTTGGGCGCAATGACAAATTATAGTCTGCTGCCCCTTTTTTTGTCACCATTACATCAAATTTCCATGTCTAGTTCATCTCTCTAGGTTGTGATTGATAATAGGATTTTTTGCAAAACAAATTGGAGGGTAACTTTTTCCCTTTGGATTTTGGAGCTCGGGGTATTCCAAAAAAGATACTTTTGATACCAAAACTTTATTGGAGAAAGTTGAAATTAAAAAGTTGTGAAAAATACTTAGGCAAGTCCATAATTTTGAGGCTTTTATAAATAGGTTCTAGTTTCATTTGTGGTGATGTGGTTTTAAAAGTGTCAAATTCAAAAATAATCCCCTTTTGACAGCTTGAGTTTATTGAAAGCCATAAAAAGTCGATTATTGTTATAGTACCACTGGATTTTGCAGATGAAGTCTCAAATACAACTCTCCACGATCATGAATGTCAATGTGGCCCAACTTTATGAGTATAGTTTAGATCGATAAAATCATAAAAGAAGAAAGGCAACTAAAAACTTTATACTTTCACAGCCCAGTGGTCAGCTTTCCACTGGTCAATCTCCATATGGTTGACTGCCCTTTGACAAAAGATGCCAATTTCTCCCACTTTGACAGATAATGTTTGCTAGATGCCCTTTTGGGTTAGAAGCCGTTACACTTTACTACACTGGGTCATAATCGTTAGGTGGCGTTGCAAAATCCTATGTAAATATCCCCTGCACTATTATCTAGTCCCATTAATTTTCTATGACTTGGCTAGCTTAATCCCTTAAGCAATAAATCAATTTTGCAATAAAGCACCAGCACCAAAAAAGAATCCATTTTATCATGAGATTTTTGGTGGAATCACGAATTTGTAGCTCAAGGCTGAATCCGTCATTTCCGTGAAGGAAAAACTCGTGCCAACCCAATTCCATAATGATCATCATGATCATTTTGAGTAAAAACTGGTGAAAGTACATTGCACAGTCTTTTAAAATCTAAGAAAATCTCTCATTTTCACTTTTGACAAGCAAAATCCAAAATTGGCTAGATGGGGTTTATGAAAGCATTTCCTCGATTTCTCGATTTTTAGCGATTAAAATTCTGATTTCTTTGACAAAATAATTTTCAATATTTTGTTGGCTTCCTCAAATGGGACTTTTTCAGTGAATTTCAACCACTATGAGGACTATGCTCAAATCGATGTACTTCACATCAGTTGTACTTTAGGCCTGTCACGAAATCCTCTTGGACCTTAAGAACTTGGACCCTTGGGCGGCAAAAATACCAGATGATGATGATGAGCGGCAAAAAGCCCAAATGATGAGCATCATCAGTTGGAGCCCAAGTAAAAGTTTAAATGTCATTAGGCATTCAAAAATGGTAATCCTCAAGGTCCTGATGCTAGGTCCTGTCAAATATCATTTTTATGCTCGCAGGCATTTTATCTCGCTTGCTATCCAAGACTTGCAACTTGCAAGCTGCTGCCAAATATTTTTGCTTGGCATTTTCACGACTTTGTCGACTTTCACCATCATTCCAACTTGAGATTAAAAGCAAAATATTAGAGCCTCAAAATATGTAAAATGAGACTTTACGAGTGATTTTCAAAACACTTCGTGAATTGTGTGTGGTTTTGGGTTTGAAACACACATCATTTGTTGCCTGTCATTGGCACCAGAGGTCAGGGCTCATTATGGATAACATGCATCACTGCAACATTTGCAGATTTGCAAAGCTTCAAAGATTAATGAAAAGAATGACTTTGAACAAAAAGCTGTCAAAGATCTCTCAGTTCGACTCCGGGTCAAATTCAATTTTATGCCCATTAGGTTCTTGATGACGATCATCATTTCACATATCACACATATGCTTATTTACATAAAGCCAAGGAGCGCCAGCTAACGCCAAGAAAAACATTTGTCATCTATGTTGAAAGTCACTTTAGAAAAAAGGCGAAAGTTGACACTTGAGCAAAATTGTCCTTTGTTTGCGAATAGTCAAAATATTTTTTTTTTCTTTCCCAAGTAATTTTTCAACTGAAAAGCGAAATCGGAAATGATCATCAGACCGAAAATTGTTCACAATAAGTGAAAGGGAATGTAGATCCACTGATAATAAAAGACAGAAATACTCAAAATAACTTTCTACTAGATTATATTATTTTTTGGTATTTCGGCAATTCTTTTGCCTTATTGTCAGCGTGTCAAATCATTTGTCGATGGTTATTCCACTCCGATTATTTCCAGTGGTAGCTGAAAAGTAGTCCACTGAACAGCAGCGTGATTGACAGGATCAAGAGTCTCAACCCCTAACCGAAACTGACCATCAACTTCATCATCCTGGATTTCTTGGCTAGATAGCGCGTGCGGGAACTCATTTTGCCGGAAGAGAAATTAGAGAGAAATCTTTTCTTTTTTTCTTCATCTCAATCATCACTTGGATCATGTTCGCGCAATGTTCAAATTCCGATGTGATGTGAAATTCGATTCTTGTTAAGGAGATAGGCTCAGTGGGTTTTTGAGTTGAAAAACAACGAGGAGGTACTCGTGCCATTAGAGTTTTATTACAAGATTAATGTTACAACAAAAAGTTGGGCTCGGGTTATTCGAAAAATGTTACAAATGATCTTTTTCCTATGATGCATTTAACATCTAACCTTGAAATTAAAAATTGTTTAAGAATACTTGATGTAGTGAATCTAAAATATGTAATAAAATATCTTGATTTGAGGCCAAACAAAAAAGTTGGAATTCCCCGACGAAACGCTGAAATGAGGCAAAGCTTGAATTCTAAGGCATGCGTAGTAGCCTATTGATCAAACTATGGAATCTGGGGTTTCAATCAAGTGGGAAAATTGCTCCAGGAGCATGAGCAATGATTACTGATTATGGTCCCAAGGAGTAGGTGGAGTAAAATGGGATCGAGCATTGATTTTCCATCAATCGCAAGGTGCCACTTATCCCTTTGTTTTGACCCCTTTTGTGTAGTGGGTTAGGAAAGTAGTGTAACTCTGGATTAGTTCCACTTTTCGTAGTTCCATTCCCCATTATTGAGGGAAAATCTGTGATGGCTCTAGTGTCAGCAGAACAGCTGCTGCTGCTTAAAATCCATTGTCCACGCGCAATTGGACTACCCAAAAATTCCTCTAACCCCATTTTTCCGCAATTAAACAAGAAAACGAAAACTATTTTTCCTTTTGCGCTACTTTTAAGAACGGAAGTCAAAGGTATTGCTTTCAAAAGAGGAGTTTTGACACTTACCCGTCATTTAACCAATTATCAGCGACATTTGCAGTCAACTAGAGAATTCCAGAATTTGCTACTCATACTCAATGTATTGATTTTCAATTCAAAAGGATGTGCACCCACATCCCACAAAAGTAGTGGAACCACATCACAAAAGGTAGTTGAACTCCCCACCAGAATCTGCCTTAGAATTTCCCATACGAGTCGATTTATCGTTTCGTCGGAGAAATCCAACTTTTTAGTAGGGCTCAATTTCAAGTATTTCTTGAAATGTTTTACCTTCTATAAATCAAGTATTCTTTAACGAATTTCAATTTCAAGTTGATAAGAGCAAGATTTCCTACCCTAATGATCATATCTCACATTTTTCGAATACCCCGAGCCCAAGAATTTTTTGGATATATCTGCTCGGGTATGTCAACCATTTGTCATTTCTACTTGATTTGATGAACATTTAGAAGCGGACATAGAAAAACCAGCATAAATGGGTCATAAAAATATTGGTAACTGGTTGGGAGGAGTATGCAGACATCTATTGAGAATAAGAGACGATGATTTTTCTCTCTCTCTCTATTGATTATTGCCCAATGCATGCTGATGCTGCTGTGCAGTTTCTATTGTGGAATTATGACATTTCCATTCTGTAGGAGTGGATTTGCTAGAAAATAACATCCTCTCTCCATTTATCTGTCTAGATTTTGGAATGAGTTTACAACTGCAAAGTATTTTTCGGTTATGTGTTTTCTTCAAAGAAAAGCCAGACACCCCCAACCATGTCTCAATTAGTTTTTTGGTGAAAATTACATGTCACTTTTATGGAGGTGGAACTCTCCCCGAAAAAAAAAACAGGTGTGTACGTGCTTTTTTTACACGGTTGTTGGATGTTTCAATCTTGTCTCTCTCTATGAAAAAAGGGACTGACTGTTGTTCATAAATCACACCCCACAATGAACTAAAGTTTTAAGTGGGTGGCCTCTATGTAGACGAAAAATACAGTTGATGCGTTGTCCTTTTGAGAGTAAGCCCATCCCTACTTTTTGGTTTAAAGAAAATGATTGAAAAATACTTCTATCACAATGGGTAAAAAAGTCTCGATTTGCCTCAGAATTTGAATTTCAACTCATTTATCTTTTAGTCAGAATGTTTAATCATTTTGTTATCTTGAATTTCAAGAGCCCACAAAATTCAATTCTTTTAGATTATTTTTCAGACAGAGTGATGTATGTTGTATGATGTCAGGATGAAGTACAACAGAGTAGTATTTTGATGATGTTCAAAGTGTATCAATTAAGGTTTGTTTGCTAGTGCAACGCTGTAACTCTGAATTATCTCACATCATGACATAGTGCAGAGCAGCAACTCCAAAAGCTCTATCATCATCATCAACCACCCACTCAGTCAAAAAAGCACACTACACATTATTCACAAACTTTGGGATTTTTTTTGATATTGTAACAACACATGGTGATTTTTGGATGGGTGTAAAAAACTGGTCAAGGTAGTAATGATGACCCATTAGAAATTCGAGGCCATTTTGAGAACTGTAAGGAAATTAGTAGAAAATAATGGAGCGGTGATGGGATGACAGTTCGGATATGTGTCTTTCCCCTCAAATTACCTTTATTACTTGGCCTAGGGGACATTTTCCCACTCGCTTTTGCTTCTGCTGTGCTATTAAAAAAGATCTAAAGTTGGTACAAAAGACACTCATTATTGAAGTTCCATTTTTTTCTGGGCTCTGGCTATTCGAAAAACCATAAAATGGTTCAAAAAGGTACAGGTACCAAATATTCATTTCAGAACATTGATATTGAACCTTGATTTAGAATATGTACTTGATCTACTGAAGCAAAAATATTGAAAGAACATCTTTAAATTCAAGTTAACAAAAAAGTTGAAAAACTCCGATGAAACGATAAAATGAGTTGAAATCTAAATTCTAAGGCAAAGTTGAAAAAAGAACGGAAGGCAAGTTACACAATACTTCTTCAAGTCTTAGTCTTTAATTTCAGGATCAGATCACATTGCCTTGAGGGGACCAGCAAGAAGCCAAACTTGACACTGACACAATCAAACAAACGAGACATTTTATATAGTAGGTATCTCAGCTGCCAGTAGCAATCCTTGTGGTTTTTCTACTGAACTGCAAAAATGGCAATCTGTCAATTTTGAATTTATGTCTTTTGAACAAACATCAGATTTTATCTATGAAAACGTCAGTTGCAACTATTGTCAAAAACAAAGTCAATTTGATCAGTACACTTGCAATTTCAGGAAGGAGGGTCTTATAGTAGTGGATTTTAATTGGAACTTAAGATGGATCTGACTTTAATAATGGGTAAAAGCCAACTTCCTGTAGCGCACATAGTAAAGACAAATTGGGTATCCCAGAATCCAACCCAATCAAGAATAAATTCTCCAAAATGGCCAATTAATCTTCAAACTTCTTTTTTTCCGTTAACTTGACAGACAGCTGGAGTTTTCTTTGCTGCCAGACTGAAGAAAATGTAAATTGCAGCTACTTTTTGGGCAGATTGGGCAGCAGATAAGCCAGGTACTACTATAATCCTAGGGGTACCTACTTGTCCAGGTGGGGGAACTGCAACCAGACTGCAATGTGCTACTAAGATGACTTTGACAGATAAGGTATTGTAGTGGACCACCCCTTGCCAAAACCTGATTGACATTGGCCTTTAGATTCCTATCTAACTAATGTCGTTAAGAGTTTTACACGTCGTCAAATCTATGAGAATATATCATGACAAGGCAACTTATGCTATGGCAAAAATGGAAAGCTGGAATTTGTGACAACTGACATGAGTTTGCACTTTGCTTCATCATCACATAAGTTCTTTTCCCACCAGAGCATCTGGATTTGCTTAGCTAAAAATTTGGGCTCGGAGTATTCGAAAAATGTTACATATGATCATTTTGGTATGAAATCTTGATTTTCTAAACTTGAACTTGAAATTCAGTTCAGAATACTTTAGCCACTGAACCTAAAATATTACAAAAAGTCCCTAAAATTCAAGCTAACAAAAAAGTTGATAAACTTCGAATGAACGATAAATTGAGGCAAAAGTATAATTTTAAGGCTTAGACAAAACTTTGTCAATGTCCCTAAAAAAGGTTGAAAAATGTCTGTTAGCAGGCCACCCAAGTACCATACAAATTCTGTTTTTTGGAGTAGAAAAAATATCGATCCTGCATGCAGCAGCAGCCGAAATATGGTCAATAGAAAATGGAACTGTGAGAGGAGAGGGAGAGGAAGACCGTGACTGTCACATTTTCAAAAGGACACTACTGCATCTGCTCTGTTGCCCCTGAAAAATCAGAGGACCCCAAACCAATTGGATGTGACAGGTAGCAAACAGTTCGTTTTGGGATCACTCCAAATAGAAGTGCCTCCTGTCCACATATATGGACACCAAAAGTTAACAAATAAAACTTTGTACAAAGTGTAGGGTCATGATTTTTCCTTCTTGTCATTGGTCAATTTTGTGGATCAATTGTAAGTGAATGAGAGGACAAAAATTCCATTCAAGTCCCAGGACAAATTTTTGTGGCTTACCTGTAAAATAGAACAATTCATCATGAGATGGATTTCGGGCTCGGGGAAATCGAAAAATGCTTTAAAGTTACATTTAGGTACCAAATCTTGAATTTATAGACTTGAAATTAAAATTCGTTTCAGAATACTTGATTTAATGCACCTAAAATGTTTCGAAAAGTACTTGAAAATCAAGCTAACAAAAAAGTTGAAAATCTCCGACGAAACGATAAAATGAGTCAAAAGTACAATTTTAAGGCCTAAGCTCTATCAAGACTTGCACCACTTCCATTTCTTTTTGCAGTTTTTCTCAAGGCTTCTCAAGTTCCTCTAGTGATGGAACTGCCGGGAGATCTGATTTCGCAAGGAACTCGAAAGAAAGAATTGGCTGAAGTTTAAGACTCTGTAACGGCAATTTCTGCTAAGGAGGATGCATCATGAAAATGTCTTTTGCTCACATCACATGAAATTCTAGCAGAGTACATCCTTAACGAGCTCAGAATCCCAAATTGGCAACGTCGATGGCATTTTTTCCACTCTTTAAGTAGGAGTTAACGAATCGTTTAAATCAGCACACTGGTACCTAACCTATCCATCAAAAGTTCCTATTGACCCCTGTTTTCACTATCTGTGTTTAGAGCTACCGCAGAACGGTTCAGATTTCAAATCTGTGAGCATAATAGACTGTTTTCCAATTCGTCATCTATTGAGAGATGATGGATTGTTTTCCTGTTTCCTAGCCTTCCAGCTTTTCATATAGTAGTGATGATTATAGTTTAGAGATGCAAAATCAAAACCATTTTTTAAAACTAGAGCAACTCTATTATTATATTCATTGTTTGCACAATTCAACTTTGACCCCAATCCCCTAGAGGAGCTGTTGAGGTTGCCTTTGATCTGTTAAGAGTGCTGCAGCTGAAATCTGAATTCACTGATGCACAGTGAACCAAAAAACCAAGTTTTTGTTCTAAAGTCGAAAATTGGTATAAAACGAGAGTAATTTTAACACAATGTAAAGTTGTATTTTTTGAGTGAAGTTCCATGTTGTTGCAAAAAAGTACTCATGTACCATACTGAACACATTAGGTTAATTGAGTTCCCTCCTCCCATCATTCCCATCATGTGTTATTGTCCACTGCAATTTTGCCACGGTTTATACATCACTTTTGGCTTTGCCTTGTAAACCCAGCTGCTAGACTATGGTTGCAGCATCCCTCAATCCCCCTAAACAAAGCATTTGTCTTCGTCACTAGTCAAAAATGGAGGAAACAACGCTGCTAACTTCAATTTGAGTTCTTTTTGGGGACCCGGGGGAAAAGAAGTTCATTAATTTCCATTAATCGCGCTTGCTTCAAAGTTGGGTTTTGGAACAGTTGCACCTGCTTATTCTAAGCTTGATTGTCCATAAATAGTATGAATATCGATAATTGGTGCCTATTGTTGGTAGTGGACTGTTTTTAGGCTTTGCTTTTGCATCCCACGCTGATCCAAAATTCCATTTTTCAAATTCTTTTACAAAGTTTTGATTTTGACTTTTTTTTCTTTGGACCTCCCCCTCAAAATTCCCCATTTCAAATTGTTGAGGGACATTCTTTTTTAATGCAAGATGATGATGATTATTGCCTAATTTTGACCTTGCTATCCTGCTGCATGAAGTCTCAGTAGCATGATAACATCTCAGTTCTTTTAAAGGGGCTAATTTTTGCGAAGGTAAACGTGCCACCACTTGAGGTTTTTAATCACGCATAGCCATTTTACTAAAAATTATGATGTTGAGAAGCACGTCATTTTTTATCAAGAAAAAGTCCGTTTTTTAGGGGGAAGGAATTCTTCAAGGCAGAGATCAGTAATATTCGAATGCTGTACTTGAAGACAATAGCAGGCAACCTCCATTTATCACTTGGAACTTTACTATCACTGCTTTTAGAACGAAGATAGACCGGACAAAAACGTCAACACTCCATAACAAGAAGACAGTAAAAAATGGGGACCTCAACCTTTAAGCATGGGTATGTGGAAATAAAGGATCTCAGGATGCCAAAGGGATCCAAAGGAACCAAAGTATGTAAATAGTCAAAATTGCAAAGTGTAAAAATAAAGTCTACTTTGACATTCAGTTGTTTAGTTTATTTTGACTAAAGTACCTTTAGATCTTTCGCAAAGTCTTTAAATCCGTGATTTCCACATTCCCCCTCTAACTATAAGTACACTTTGTTGGTGGTATTAGACGTGTACCTACATAGAATCTTGATCTTATTTTCTTCCTGGCGTAATGAGGAGCCTTTTGTGGTTGCAGTTGGTTTGTCGCAGTGTGTGTAATACCTTAGCAAAAGAAGCATCCGTAAACAAACCTGACCTTAAAGCCAAGAAGCACTCTGCATGAAGATGAACATGGTAATCCAAGCTTCACTTCTTCATGTTGTTCTTATGACCTCAAACTTTGCATTTGAGAAGAAGAACAAAGCTTCAAGAGATTTTGAATGTAATCAAAAGCTAAAGCGCAAACTTTTTTTGAGTCATTGACAATGACCACTTGAGTTGTGACAAAGACCGAGAATTAGCGGCTTAGGCTTGCACTTGAATATATAAGACCTATTGTTGCACTTGATTTCAAGTGCACTAAATCATCAAAATTCTTTAAATCATGCAACATTACTTAGCTGCTTATGTTGCCCAAAAATCATCAAAATCTTTGTGTAGGCGTTTTTGTATGATAATCCAAAAAGTTGAAAAAGTGGCTAGATGGGGTTTGTGAACACATTGTTCCAATTTTTACCGATTTTTTTCTTACAAAAAGTGTTTCCAAATTCCGATTTTTGGAGACTTTTTGAATAATTTTCAAAGACTGTGTGGTCCTTTTAGTATGAAAGTCTCCGAAGGTCCTTTTAGGGTATGAAATTCGGTTGAGTTCTCAGTTCTATCAATTATCAGAAGTCAGTATCATGAGCATTAGCAAAGGTAGAAAATGATGATAACAGGATGCCAGTGGTGGGGTGCTACCTTGATATTTGACATGTGCTGACCTTAAAAAGTCCAGGATTTTCTTCTCTACAACTCGCTTGTGAATTGAAAAGGAAACAAATAGTCAGAATAGCCGATTCAAGGCTACTTTTTGGATTTAGTAACATTTAGCATAGAATAGCAGATGGCCAATTGGAATTTTGAACTAAATAGAAATTGGCATGCAAAGTACCACAAGTCACTTCTTTGTCCATAAATCCAATCTTTACAAAATCATCTCAAATTCAGAATTTGAATTTTTACGCCAAAAATGAGTTTCTAACTTGTGGGAAATCAATTTGAATTTTCACGCTAAAATCAGCTAAAATCAAATCGACTTTTTGTTTCACTTTTCACAATTTTGAGTGCAAAATATTTTATGGACGAAAAGTACAATTTTGGAACAGTGTGCAATTGGAATAGCACTAAAAAAGAAGGGCGATCATTGCAAAGCGCGAAACGAAAATTGCAACGCGTGCTCCAGGCTATGCTTTTCGAAGCTGCTGCTGCTGAGTCGTGACTCAGTTTTTCGGTGACTTTCCTTGAAGGCCATAAGTGAAATTTTCGAGCAATTTTCACGTAATTGTAGACGATGCTGCTGCTCTGCGATGCTACGTCGGCATGAGAAAAGTTGAATTTAGACCAAAAAAAAAGATGATCTGAAGAAAACACGCAAGATTAGAAAACTGAGAAGATTTTTTTTTTGCTGAGTGATGCTCTCTCTCTAAAAGGAATTCAACTTATCTTTTCATGTGATTTTTCATTTTAAGAATCATTATCATATGGCATCACTAATTTTCTCAATGGAATGTAAATTAATGATTAGAAAACGTGATGAAGATACACAGTAGGCAATTTTGC
The DNA here is from genome assembly GCA_900157175.1 of Oithona nana. Classification (NCBI taxonomy): domain Eukaryota; kingdom Metazoa; phylum Arthropoda; class Copepoda; order Cyclopoida; family Oithonidae; genus Oithona; species Oithona nana. The sequence goes on along the minus strand of LT727928.1, from coordinate 518,456 downwards.
TCAAAAAGGCGTCATTTTCAAAATGAACATTGTATGACATCAAAGTTGCCTTTTTATGCTCTCCTAAAGTAAGCAATCAATGTCACTTTTTGAGTGATTTTTGCTTACTGTGCAATAATACATTGAGTCTCAGCTGTATAAGCAACATCGCATCGCCCTAGCTCATCTGCCAAGTCTTATTGAGATCAATGCAGATGATATTTCCCTGGCGTCAGTCTCTAGGAACAGCACACGAACACAGTCAATAACAAATGATGCAAAAGCAAGCAGAAAGGAAAGAGCCAATTAATGCTAGTAGTACAACCAGAAATGGACTAGAAAGTGGGGAGCGGGAAATTATTGTTGTCACAAGATGCTCTACCATTACACAGTGGGGGAAATTGCCACTTTTAGATCATAAAAGAAAAAAAATACAATGCCTAAAAGAGGGTTCGAACTCAAAACTTCTTGGATAATACCTTAAAAGTTATGGGTTCAAATCCAGATGAAGACAAATAAGTTACAAAAAATCACCAATTAGAATTTGAACCCTTGACCTCTAGGATACTTATTTCTAAAAGGTATAGGTTCAAATCCTAATTGAGGCAATTTTTCAGGTCTGAAAACTAGATCATTTTGCCCACTGTGTGTATTGTAGTAGCATTTTGGGTCAGCTTTTCTCCTCTTTTCCCCCCATTATGCTGAAAGGGAAAAGGTATAAGCAATTGTTCGGAAACCGGGCCACTTGGGACTCCAACCCCCTTTTGTTTGGCTATAGCCGACATCAAGGATGAACAACGGAACGTTAGGTTAATTGAAAAAGTGAACACAATATGTTGTTGGCTTGCTGAAAAATTGGGCAGCAGCATCAGCAAAGTTATGGCCAAACAATAGGGTGATTCCAAAGGGTTAAAATGAGTCATAAAATAGCAGGCAAAAATACCAAATGAAATGCAGTGGCCATAAACAATTCAGATGGTTGCATTTAATTGCAAAAATGCAAAAAGGGAAAATTCTCAAACAGAAGAAGAAGAGAGCATATTTTAGCAGGAAATGTACTTTGCTGAGAACTGAGAAAAGGAGGCCTATTGCATTCTTGATGAAAGTAACTAGGAAGATCCATTAGAGTATCAATTCACAATGTACAAAAATGTCCAGTCGAAATTTTTTTTGTATTGCTGCTAAATGAGACTTTTGGAACGAATTTCAACCACTATGAAGGGTAATAAAATTGATTCTGTTATCAAAAGCACTCAAGAATCTTGCCTTGAAGCTCTTCAGCATCATCATCAAAATTGAAAATGTCACAAATAAGAACTTATCTGAGAGGAGTTAGAGCTAGAGTCGTGACATCATCTCCAGTTGTGGTTAGATGTCTCCTTGAGCTTAGAAAAGTCACCCAAGAATGTAATTGCAAAGAAGAGAGAAGAGACAACAATCTAAAAATGTCACACTTTTCGTTTTCCAGCTCAGACTTATTTTCTGCTCTGTGGCCAGTCTTTTGATGTAACAGATCTCCTCTTGAATGTAAGAGTAGTTGAGGAGAAAGAAGGGAGTGATCATGATAAATCTAGGCTGTCATATATACCCCCTTCTTCCACCACTCTGCTTCTCACACTTACTGTTACAAGTACAATCCTCCCTTACTTCGTTCCAAAGGATATCCCCTAAAGCCTAACGTCAACAGATCGATCCCCAGCAAGGAAGATAAGAACGAAAAGAGAATAGCAAATAACTTGACCATCTGACCATGCCTGATTATCTCTCACACTGATGGTAAAACTTCTTCCATTTACCCTTCTCTCTATCAAAGCTCTAGCTGTCTAAAGTAGTACATAATGGGGTATTATTACATTGGAGATACTTGATAAAACTTTTATTTTGGCTCCTGAAGGAACGAGTGAGCGTATCGAACGAGTGACATAACAAAAACCATCAAAGCNCGAGCCATTTCGTTGCTGATGATGTCAAAAAGTTAACTAGAAAATAGCCAACATGACAAAAAAAAATTTAAAGACGCTTCACTCGGTCGGCCCTTCGGGCCTCCCTCGCGCCGCTTTAGACAATAATGCAATGTTATCAAATAACAGACTTTGAAGCTCACGAAGAAATGCATCTTGAAAAAGTGCATAAAAAAAGAGTTATGATGATGACTATTTTTACAACTAGACCAAAAACATCATCTCGTGTGTTTTACCTCGTTTAGCCCTATAATCAAGGAGAAAGGAGGAGGCACGCCATCTACCCTGATTAATTCATACCATTGACGTGGACGAATGTGAAATTATAGTGTAGTGTGCAAAAATATAAGTTGAGCTTTAGGTCACTGGGGGTAAAGACCACTTATGTTCCAAGTTTCCCCCCTTCTTCCTCTACATATCTTTGTGTCCATTACATTCCTTTGGAGCAAAGTACTTTCATCTTAAAAGGGGATAAGGAAGGAGTGGCATTTGTATGAAATGTGGGAAATCACTGTTGAAGCCATAAATCATCTAGAATTTCTCTCTCCTAAGAAGATTTTTTTTTACACCACACCGTTGGTCATAAAAGAACTTCCTGTTCTTGAGAGTCTCTCTCTCTTGACTATTTGTGCCAAAATATTTTCATCTGCTATAAATTCGTGTGGTAAGTGACAAGTAACTGAATTCATGAGGTTTTTCACACTCTGCACACATTACACAGTGGGCAAAATTGTCTGAAAATTACTAAGCCAGGGTTCGAACCCACGACCTACAATTTTACTTACTTACATCTGAAAGGAGGGGGTTCAATTCCCAATTGAAGCATTTATTTTCATAACAACAAGTTGGATTTTTGTCCACTGTGCATTGTAGCACACATGGCCATCAAGTCAGTCATGTATAAAATCAACCGCGTTTTCTTACCTGAAATTACAAATGAATAGATTAATTATCATGTCACACTGATTTCATTTTAAGGTCACGTGATCCGTAGGATGTTTACATTTTAGAAGAATTTTTGTTTATTGAGGGAAAAAGACTTGAAGACTGATGGATAGCACCTGCTTTTTCAACTTCTAGGTAATGAGGTGCTTAAAATGCGCCACCAATTGACTTGAAAATAGCTCAACAGTTTGACCGCCATTAAAAAGGATTGAATCTACTTTTTAAGCTACTTGCCTCTCACTGTGAAAGGAAATTGGGGTGTAAAATTGAATCCGCCTATTCAAAAGTACTGAAAGCCATGTCAGTCAACTACTGTTAAACAAAAAAATCCACAGTTGAAAATGCTTCTGGCAATATTTAAATCAAATTGGATGTGTTAAAATCGGGCTCGAGCAATTCGAAAAATCCTCCTAAAAGTATATCAAGTCTTATTTTGCCTAACTTTATATTAAAAAGTCATGAAGAATACTTGACCTACTGAACATGAAATATTAAAAGAAAAAGTTTGATTTGAGGCCAAACAGAAAAGTTGAAATTCTGCGAAAACACGATAAAATGACTCAAGTCGAGCTTTTTAAGGCCAATGCTTTAGCTTTAAGGTATTTAGAGTGATTTGGACTCTGTAAAAACTGTTTGTTAGTCACAGGTAAATGAGGAAAAAGTCGTAAAACTTTATAGTTACTCTGCCTACATATTTTGCCAACAATGTACTCAACAAAAGGGAGTTTTTGTCAGCTTTTGCCAAAGTTCTAAAGCAGCGGCAATTATGTCACCACATCTCAGCATGAGTTCGTCTGTTGGCTACTGTTGAAGCGGAATTAATCCCGATATTACACCTGACAAATATGCGATGCTTAGGGAGCAACGAACGGGCAGTTATGCATATACAGACACGAGACTAACGGCAGCCAGCGGAGAGTAGCATCAATGTCACACTGAGTCTAATTTTGGGTCGGAAAAAAGGGGTGGCGAAAAAACGGTTGGATTAGCGTGACAAAAACGGCCTCTTTAACGCCCCAAAAATCGCCCCAAATTGCCCTCTCTAACTAGGAATTACACCATCAAAATGAAAGGGTTTTCCAGTAGTGACATACCAGATTTTTTCCCTGCCTTAAGGACCTGATTTAGGAGAGGATTAGAGCTCAGAAGAACGAACCTAATGTTGTTTTACGCCAAAAGCACAAATTGAATCGGAAAAGGACGCGCCCTCTAGTGTATGAAAATCCCCCAAAAGTCTCATTTATTGAGACATTTTTAGTACATTGTATCTTGAATTGTTGCCCAATAATTATTGGTCGACAAATAGTGTTTCGGTTCAGTGTGTATTTGCAATGATCAAAAGTTTGATCATTTGGATTATCGGAAAAAGTAGTTTGGGAGGGGTGACAGGGTTGCATGCTGATATTTATCGGAGAAAATGGCCAAAAAGTCCTCTTGGACCAATTGCAAGTAGACTAACGTCACTATCTTTTTGGGGCTCTAACAGCAGAAGAGGGCTGCTGCCTCGATCCTAATGCAATTTGAGCCTTCGTTTCCCCCTTCTCTTCTCTCCTTTCATAGAATTTGGGACACAGAAGTTGATGTCGTGGAATCGCTTCTTCCAGAGTAAATTCTCCCCCATAATCCTGCTTTACTATAGTAGGATATTTAAACTCGTTACGCTCATCCAGTCTAGCGATGTTCAGGACAACGACAATAAAAAGTCGATTGAACTTCTTTTTTTGTTGACTTGAAAGAGGCTCATAAAAAGTTTGCCTTCATTACCCTACAAGAAAAACTTTGAGTGCCTGAAAATGTTCAACAATAAGGAAAAAAGTCTCCTTTTCAAGTCAAAAATTGTAATTTTCACCTTTAAAAGTTAAAATATTTTAGCAAAAAAAAATCTTTCTTTGTACAAAACTTCAAATATGAATTTAGGAAAAAAATATTTTTTTGGACAAAAATGGAATTTTGAAACTTTGTGCAACAAAGTTGTGCAAAATGCCATTATATTTTTTTCTGCCAGATAAAAGTCCTTCTGGGCCTGTGGCTAGCAGGCAAATTGAGACTTTTTTTTTTGCTTAATTCCAACTCAATCATTGCATATACATATTTCAAATTGCAATATTTTAGTACATAAAAGAGAAGAATGGAATTGAGTGTCAAAAATAACATGTCCAAAAATAGGGAAGATGAGAAGAGGATTTGTCACTACGTTACACAGTTATTTATGGAACTGCTCAAAAACAATGGCCCACTGTGGAGAAACCAAACAATTAGTCTATGTATGGACTATTTGAAAAATGCGCGAATCTTCATGGGAAAACACGGTGACGTTCGATTAATCTTGATGCTTTTGAGCATAACAGACATCACACTGTGGTAAAATACCATTTTTAGTTTCAAAAATACAATTTCCAACTAAACTTTAAAAAAGTCTAAAAATTCAATTTAAACCCGAGCCCAATTTTGGTCCAAATATTTTTGAACGAAAAATCTAGTTTTTCCACAGTGTGTAACTAGAAAAAAAGGGACCCAAAACATGACTGAAGGTCGAAACAAAGTATAGTAGAGAAAACAGTGACTCAACCATCGAATGGTTTCAGGAAGCAAGCCACTTTTGGCACCTTATTTGGATGAGTGCGAGAGCTACGTTAGATGCCGTATAGAAACAAGTTAACCTTGGATAAAAGGCCCTTAAAAAATGATCCAATTCAAGAATCTTCAGCAGTGGAGGAGAAAAAAACTCCAGATTTTTTCACCTTCTTGTCGTGTGCCAAAAATAAACCAGCTGCACCTACTAACGTCAAAAATGTGTTGTGATATCTGAAGATGCGTAGTAATCGTGACAGAAGATCACAAATCTTGAGTTTGGGGGCAAAATTTTTTTCCCCTAAAAGAATTTTAATCGATCATAATTTCAATTGCGTGGGTGTTATACTTTTTCAAGAGGCCTAGTTTAGCTAAATGCCATGGATTCCTCTCCAAAAGTGGAAGGCGGAAAAAACTGAATGAAATTCAAAGCCCACTTAAAATCTTTGAGAGATATCTCTAGGCTTCACCTCTTGGAATAGGCACAAAAAAGATAAAAATTCAGCAAGAACCAAGGAATTCTTATTCGTGAGGATAGAAAATGAGCCCTTGATTTTTTCAGATAAAAAACTAAATCAAGGACACTTTAAAAATTGGGCTCGGGTTATTCGAAAAGTTTTCAATTGACTTTTTTGGTATCTAAACTTGACTTTAGAGACTTGAAATAAAAACTTGATTTAGAATACTTGATCTATAGAAGCTAAAATATGTAGCAAAGTACTTGAAATTCAAGCTAACAAAAAAGTTAGATTTCTCTGACGAAACGATAAATCGACTCGAATATAGAGTTTTAAGGCTACTAAAATAAGTTGTGCAGAAACTTCCAGTTCAAACTTCATTAGGAAGGGATAGAGTTCATCAAGACTAATCTCTTTTTTGCAAACGTAGTAAGTATATGCATCATCCCAATTTCCTCGCTGAAGAAGAAGCAGAAGATGATGCAAGCACAGTCTCTTAAGCCACTATCTAATGATGAGTTGGGTCTAATGCAGTTATAGGTTTCTTCAGCTGAGAGTTCCCAATGTTAGAACCTATCTGAAAATAAGACCTTGTCATCTGCTAACGCATCACATATTTTCTTTCCTCATCCTATCTGCTGAATAAACATGAAGCTGCAGACTGTCAAACCATCTAGAATGAAACAGAATCTTGAAGAAGAATCTGAAGAAATCATCAAGATTCTTATTCTTTTTTGACTAATTTTCCTTTGCAGTTTCTAATGACAAGGTTGCAGAAGCATCATCAGTAGCAGTTGCAAGATTGCCCTTGACACTTAGTTTTAACGAGCTTTAATGAAGAAAAAAAGCGAGAGAGACATCAAAACATGACCGTGATGATGTCTATCAGCCTACACTCAGGTCTGGATACTGTTCACCTTACAAAAAGTCCTTCTTACTTTTAAAAGGCCTTAAAAATGATCAAATCTAATTCCAGGCCAGAGTGTAACAAACATGAGAAGGAAGATACCTAATTTCCATGGAGAGGTTTTTAGGCACTACTATAGGAAGGAAGAAGGTCTATTAAAACTCCATTAAGTTAGACCAAGCACTAGAGTAATTAAAACTCACAACTATAAAAGGAAAGTAGTATTGTTTAACCCGCTTTGTTTTGTTTACTTCTAGTAGAAGGTAGGAGTAAACGGACAAGGAGGAGGATCCATGAGACAAAAGCCTTCAGTTTAGAGGATGTTTTGCAATAATTGCACACCAAACTAAAAGACAATTTTACAAAGTTTTACAGATAAGATGATATTTCAAGGGGCCTTAGAATTATCTATTCGAGTCGATTTATCGTTTCGTTAGAGAAAACTAATTTCTTTATTAGCTTGAATTTCAAGTACTTTACTTAATATTTTACCTTCTATAGATCAAGTATTCTTAATCAATTTTCAATTTCAAGTCTCTAAAGCAAATTTTTGATACTCAAACAAGGCATTGAAAACTTTTCGAATAACCCGAGCTCAGATTTTAGATAGAGTTTTATGGTCAACTTTATCTAAGCAGGAAAAAAAATATTTTGACAGGGAGAGATAGCTCGTCTAGAGCGCTCGCGCTTTTTTTGATGGACATGATGGCAAATTTTATCTTTTCCTTCTCATAACAGGATCCAGAGTTTTCAGACACGTGTTAGAGACAGGAAAAATTCGTTATGGACTCAACTACTGCTGAACGTTTATCCATAGTTGATCTCCTTCAAAAAGTGTCTGTTGGCTTTAGATCTGATATCAAGTGAGATAATTTAACGACTATCTTCTTCTAAGGAGGATGGAGAAAACGAAGAAGAAGAAGATGGATCCATTTTTAACAACAAAAGTGTTTGGAATGTGTCAAAAGTGTCAAACTTGATACTTTTGACAAGCACAAGAGCCTCTTGACTAGTGTAGAGTTACATAGATAACAAAGACTAGCCAAGAGAGATGGCGTTTAGTTCATAAACATTTGAATCTTGTTGCTCTTTGTGTCTGGTGGCCATTAAAAAAGGGATTCCAGCATAGTCATGCAATATGTGTTAATTGAGATATACTTTTTTGTTAGAGACTGATAACAATGGATCAAAAGTCGTGACATCAGAATTCAAATACAAAAAAATGGGAATTTAACAAGATCTTAATCTGGTCTTTTTGATATCAATAAACAATACTGTCAAGTATTCTTAATCAATTTTTAACTCTCTCCAATCAAGTTTTGATTAAAAATATAGTTGTAGCAAAACGCCATCTAGTGTTCAAAAGAGTGTTAACTGCAAAGGATACTCATTTCAACAATCAAGGCTAAACCACAAAAGTCCATTTCCCCACACATCTCCTAAAGGTATCTTTTTTTTCAAAATTCCGTTTTTTTCACTGTGCACAGTGAAGTCAGTCAAGGATACATATGCAGTTTCCATTCAATTGCGGTTTCTCCATTTTTGAGGCAGGAGGCTTGAGAAGGAAGGGGCGTTTTGCTTTTTGCCAATTACGAACAAAAGAGTTTCTCAAGTGTGTCAACCACTGTGTCAAATTCAAAATCTTTTTGGGTCACGTCAGGAGGTTGGCAGCAGGACATAATAGAAGCCGCTTGTTGTGTGTCCAATCATCTAAAAGTCCTTCTTTTTAGTTCAAACATCTTGGAAATGTTAGGCTAATAATGGTTGCTTAATTGTGGCCTTTTAGTCCAAGGGGGAGGCGGGGGTCTCTGACCCCTCAAAAGCATCATCATCATTCTACTGCATGAAGCCGCTTATAACGATTTTCCTTTCACTCTGAATGAACTACTGGACTCGAAACAAAAGAACTCTAAAATCACTCTAATTTGTTCTAAAATGTTTTTGCCTGCTTTTGTCTAAAAAGAACCATTAGAGTTGATAGGAACTAATTAATTTATCTCTCTGTTGGACTACAGGCCTTAAAATTCACTGTTTGAGTCATTTTAGCGAAAATTAATTAAGGTCCATTTTTGCTGGCAAAAACCTTGGCCACTTTGTTGTTGTGTCAAAAGCAGGAAACCAACTAGAAAGGCTTATTTCATTATGGCAAAGTCCCTACTGTGTCCTTAAAAAAGTTTGCTAACCTTGATATAAAAAAAAGTTGGAAAAGGTAGATGTATGCAGACTGTCAAACTGTGTCAACGGCAACATCATTTGTGCTCTTGTTGGAGACTTTCACTATTATGTTACCTCAACAAGAAAGTATGACAAGGACAAGTTTTCAGGAAGACGGAAGAAACTTTAGGGTTGCTTATTATAGTACACAGTAGGTAAAATTTAGAGATTTTTTGGAACATTTTTCCTAGAAGACTAAAACAGAAAATGTGAACTTTGTCAGTAAAATTGGTAAATTGGCTCACTGTGATAAGGTACTGGACAACAGAGAAGCAATTCTTCTGCTACAAATGAGCCTTTAAAAACGTCTCAAAAACACGCTTCAGCCAAAAGATTTTTATCACGACAAGACATGAAATCCCTTCTTGTATTCTGGGTTACTACAAGTCTTCAGCTGTGTATTTTTTGTGTGTGATTTCACAAGTTTATGACCCCCTCAATTTTCAACAGATTGCAGCTCCTTTTATGTGATATTCAACAAGAAGACTATTCTTCAAACTTGCCGTGTGTTTACAATTCTTGTTAAAATTGACCTAGAATTTATTCACTACACAGTGAACCAAAATCCCAATTTTATTGCCAATTAATTTATTTTTTTGGCTTTGCTGCTAAGTAGTAAAACTTGTCAATTCTTGATTTTTAACTGCAAAATAGTGGGAAATAATTCAATTTTTCACCAATTAAATTAATTATTTGAAACTAAGCAAAAATAGTAAAAAGCTAATTTTCACACCACAAAAAAAGACAATTTCAACTTTGGCCAGTAAATTCCATTTTTGCCCCACTGTGCAAAATTCCAAAACTTTTGAATTTAACGCAAAGTAGTTGGGGGTAGGAAATTAAGGGCAAAAAGGAGCACTCAAGCAGGAGGAAGCAGAAGCTTAGACTCTCGAGACATTCTATTAGATAATGGAAATATTTAGCCAAAAGTAGAAAGCACTTTTGAGAGTTGGAAACTGAGGGTGAGTGAGTTCTTTTATGGCGATCGCCATTAAATCTGGGTCACTGTGAGTTGCAGATCAGTTTGCCTGGCGTTTTACGACATTTTGAGTCAATTTGGCGTGAAGATTGTCCGTTGCACTTGACGCCAATTTTGCGGTAAACGGACAGACAAAATATGTTGAACTGCTGCCTTTTTGGGATGGAAAAACATGTGTTCAATGGGGTTGACCTGAGCAAAGCTTGAGTGTGCCCCGCCTTTTTAACATCCCCCCGTCATTAGAGACATAAGGAGACACTTGGAAAAACAGTTAAGCCTTTGAAAAAAACTACACACTGAACCAAATTCCCATTTTTCAACTGAAAAATAGTTTTTTGACTTTGTGAAGATTCAATTCACATAATTCAAAGAGCAAATAAATCAAATCTAAATTAATTGACAAGTCACGAAATCCACTTAATCCAGACCGTTATTTACAATCAAGACTCTCCTTCTCTCAACAGAAGTCTACATTTCCCTCCCTTTCAATTAATTGAAGCCAGATGTTGACAAGATTTTTTTCCGTCTTCCATTTATTATTGGTTAGTAGATGGCGGTTAGAAATTCGGTTTTGCTCTTAGCCTTCCTAAAATGGGCATATTTTGTCATCATGCCAAAAGTGTGAGTAATCTATAATTAGTGTCAAAGGTTGACCATCACATCCATCCTGATCAACTACTTTTTTTTAGAAAGTATTTAATTAGGGATGATGCACAGTGCACCCAATTTTTTGGGGCTCGGGTTATTCGAAAATATTTGAATTGCCTATTTTACCATTAAATCTTGGATCAAGACACTTGAAATTAAAAATTGATTTAAAATACTTGCTCTACTGAAGCTAAAATGTTATTCAAATTTTTTAAAATTCANTTAGTTTTCTCCAACAAAACGATAAAATGACTCGAATAAGTATTTTTTAGGCAGAATTTGGCATCTGTTGTAGCTTCATTTCCCCAACTTTTTTGTATCCAACTTCCTTTCCAACTCAGATTTTAATTCTAGAGTTACAAGATAGAAAAAAAAGCTTCCTTATTCCAGGCTAGGTCATTAATTTTCCTAGGAAAAAAGATTGATGTAAAACGCTCAAAAATTACTCAAGAGCTGTAACCCACTAAAGGTAATTTTATTCAAATGGGTCTCCAAAAAGCCCCCCACGTGCTGAACCATTTTTAACTCCCCCCTTTGTGCTAGGGACAGATTATTATTTTCATAAATAATTTACAATGAAGTTTATTTTCCTGCTTTGGACGAGGACCCAAGGGTAGGGGGGAAACATGCGGACCTCATAAACAAGTAAAATATTCAAGCGTTTTTTTCTAACTACATTTTATGACCTGTACAGTGTGCTGTGTATCATAAAAATCAGGGTGACAGGGATGAGCGCAAAAAAGGTCCTGGAAACTGAATTAATTTTTAGGGACAGCAAAATTTGTACTTCAATGTTTACTTTTATTGGAATTTACGAGATAGACTTCTCTAAGCAAGAGGATCGGATATCTGAAAATGGATTTTTAAATCAACAACTTAGTCAGTAAAAAAGCGGCTTATAGAATGGAGAAAAGTGCATTAGCACTATAAACATAGTGAAAAGCGGAAGTGCAAGATGAAAATCCGTATCAAAATGTCATAAAAATACAACTGATAAAAATCTAAATGTCAAAGTTAATGAAAATTCAGAATTTGAAAAACATGGAAATGTCGAGGAAAAATCAGATAATTTTGAATTCATTCATAAATAAACTATTGTAAAGGTGAATTTAAATATTTTACTTCAACTTAGCTCTACTTTATGATCAGCTATCTTACTTGCGAAAAACGGAAGTGGGCACAAAGCGAATATTTCATCATGCCATAAGAGAGTTGTAAAAGTCTCGTTGAAATGCCAGTAGTTCACATGGGGAGAAGCAGAAGAAGCTGAAGTAGACTCTTGCCAAGATCTTCTTTTCAGTTTTCAACAACAAGAGATTTTTCTTTAGTAAAAATGATCATAATAGTGCCATCCCAATCTTTGATCTTAAAGCAACAAAACTTTAAAGGAAGTTTGAGCGGAAGTGAAAATGCTGTGACATGTCATCCCTACTTTCTTTCCACCTGAGTTGAGCTTGGTTTTAAAAATGTACAGTTAACAGTACCAAAAAGAGACACTTTTTTGACGCTACTACTGAGCTGCAGTTTAAGGTCGTGCTGCTGCTATAGAGCTTACAGGTAACACCAACAACAATAACAACAGCAGCTGTGGAATTTAAAGGGCTCTTCTTGCTACCTATTCTGCTGGAGAGACCCACACAGTGAGCAAAATTACTGATTCTGAAAATTTGGAAAAACAAACAAAGAAATACTTTTCTTTTCTAATCTTTAATGTTAAATATTTGTGGAAAATTGGTAAAAATCAGCTGAAAAACATTGGAGATAAAAGAATCTGCTGAAAAAATTATCAAAAGAAAAGAAAATCAGCTGAAAGATGATGACAATATCAGCTGAAATAATTTTTGAGATGTTCTAATAATATTGCCAAAAATAGCTTAAGAAATCAGCTGTTAAAATGTAAGATAATAAATGTCGATAAAGTTGGTCATTTGGCTCACTGTGAGAAGCTACACTTGAATTTATGAGTTATTCAGGCACTGATATAGAGACAAAAGGTCATTGAAATGGATGATTTCAAAGGCAAAATAAGCGATATCTATGCTCTAAACATTTCAGATCATCATCATAAAAACTGAATGTTGGGCCTGGTTCATATAAAGCTTTAGTGTTGCCTCAAAACACATCTACGCTCTTCGTCCCACGTAAATCTGGAACCCAAACTTAGTGGGGGTCTCAGATCATGATGATGGACATATAGTATACTACATAAATACAAAACAAAAATATGACGCACTGACTAAAATGCCTTATTTTGGCCTTAAAATTATCTTAATGGATTCGTTTGAAAAATTCAACTTTTTGTTCGACTTTGAATCAAATGTTTTCAATCAATATTTTCTGTTCTTTAGATCACAAATACATTTCAATTACAACCTTCTAAAATATATTTTAGATATTAAAAAGTATCAATTCAAGTCCAAAAGTGAAAAATAATTTTTGGCTTACCTCTTCAAGTTTGGAGACAGCTTCCTTAGCTTGAGGAACACGATGTATAAAAGTCGAAGTAGTAGGACTATTGATGTCCTCACGCGTCTCGCGCACAAAATCACTAACACTGAGTACTCCAGGCATGTTTAGGTCCAATTTAGTCCAATCCTGGGGGTCTCAAAAAGCTGATCAGACTCGGGGAATCTGAACTCAAAGAGAAAGTGACTCAGACACTCTTCCAATTATTTATGCCGTAGCCCATTTCTAGGGCCACAATTTGGGTCACTTTAGGCTCACTTCGGGCTCACTTTGGGCTCAAAATTCGGGCTCAAATTCGGTCGGTATTTCACTTTGTTTACTTGAGGTTTTTTAAACACAGTTATAACAAGATTTCAGGCGTGTGTTTTCGGGTGCTCTACGCTCTTGATAAGAGTGCGTTCTCAGAATCTCAGAATACGACTGACATGATGAGAGAGGGCTGAGAAGCGCGCTTGGCAGTCCCGTGCATTCTCGAGTGCGCGCGTTCGTTCGCTCAGTAGTACTACTACCCACGGTGTACTTCGCTTTAGAGCTATTGCTCCGGCGCCTGCTATGCTCAGCCCGAATAATCTTGAGAAGCGACAGGTTGGCCAAGATGAGAAACAGCACTGCTGAGCAGCTAGCGTTCTGCCTGCTGCTGAGTGTCTGACTGATGGGCCTGAAAGTGTACGTAAGAAGGTTGCGTGAATTTTGATTAAAAGGTGGAATTCCGATAAGCCGAAATGCTGACTACTGAGTGAAGTCTGCTACACGAGGGTAAACATTTCACAAGTTCAATTCTGCCGGGAGAGAGACTCGATGGTAAAACATGAGTACACAGTGGGTCGAAGTGGCGATTTTCGATTCCTTATTTTGACGAAAAAAACGTTGTTTTACAGGTAATTTGAAACTTTGCTTACATTTCTTTCTGAATACTCAACAGTTTGGCAATTTTTCGACTTTTCGGACTTTTCGACAAATAATTTTTCGATCGCGATTAACGTAGTTCTCGCGGTCCTAGATGTGGCTCATTTCACAAATTCGTATCTTTTTCTGATTTGACGAATTTTCAAACATATCAAGAACCCGCCAGAATTGCAATTTGGAAGTTTCTATAAACGGAACAACAGACATTCAGACATTTCGTCAACAATTGACTCTTAAAAAAAAACTATTTAGATTCTTTAGGTTCTTTGTTCTTTACATGATATATGACAGTTTATTTGATCAATCGGATTAAAATAACATCAGATGTTTCATGTCAACTTTTAACAATGATTGATTAATTAGCGTGACCACTCTATTAAAAAAGATTCTGAATGGCATCAACACCTGGGCTCAGTTTTCACTTTTGAAGTTTTACAAATCAATCTGTGAATGTCAGAAACATTGTTGATTTTACCCACTGTGTACTATTGTGTGTAACTGATAGTAAAAGTTGAAGCCCTTCCGTGACAACAATTGTAGACTAAGAAGGAGGCGAGGGTGGGGTGCGATCATGGTTTAGACCGATGTGTCACACTTTTTTGGCACAACAACCAACGTTACTACGAGAGGGTCGAACGGCGATTTTTTGACATGCAACATACCATTCCATCCAAGTAAAATGCAATCTTGGACGGAAATCTAAAGTGCTAGACTTCTTTACTTTGCCACGCTTTCCCCCAACTATTTAGAAGATTTTTTTTCTGAAATTTTGAGCTCGTCTTATTTGGCAAAACACAAATTGGCATTTTTCCTTATCTAAACTATATTTTCAAAGGTTGAAATCGAAACCTTTTTTTAGTATTTGTGATCTAGGGAACAAAAAATATTTGAAGAGAAAATGTTGATTTGAAGCCTAACAAAATAGTTGGATTTCTACAACGGAACGATAAAATGATCTGTAAAGTCAATTCTAAGGCCAATCTTTCTTTTCAGACTGAGAAATTATGGAAAGACCGTTTGGAAGATGATCATCAACGTTAGTCATCCCGAATTAGTGAGTTTCATGGAGTGTAACCAAATCTTAATCATCGGTTTTGAAAAGCTACTCACTAGCACTTCTTCAAGGCATTTATCACCTTTTCTCAGGTACCAGACAAGCAAGCCAGCTAGTCATAATCGAACAAAGAATGAAGCTAAGTATGTTCTTTTCCCAACTCACACATCTGTTATGACCCTTCATTTCTAATGAACAAGAAAAAACGGTAATACCCTGACAGTTGCAGCTCTTGCAGTTACACTGAATCTTGGCTCCCGTCATAGAAAAATGCATTGATTAGAAATGCAGCTGGAAAAAGATCAACATTCCAGCTTTAGTAGCATCATAATGTTTGAAAATTACCAAAAATGTCTCATTTTGTATCTTTCATATTTTGATAAATCAAAGATTTTTAAAGTTCATAACAAATCTTGTAATGTTGTAAAATGAGACTTTTAGAGTGAATTTCAAACACTGTGGTTCAACTGAAATTGTGAATGAAAAGATCAAAATGATGATGTCATGTGGAGGGACAAGGGATGGAATTCAATCCTGGATCAGGACACCTACGAAGTTAGCCAGGACTTCCAGTACAACCACTTTATTTATTGACTCTTTTCTAAGCAAAACAGCGTAGGAGAGCCTAAGATAAGAACTAAAGGCATAAAGTTCAACCCCCTCCTTACAAAATAAACAACTCCACCTCCTCCTACTCTACAGACTCTGTTACTAAAGAGAGAAATAGCATATGGGCTAAGCTATTTATGTGGGTCATAAGTGCACTTGCAATTTAGTAAAGCCTTTGTGCGAGAGACAGCTTTTTGGGCCACACAACTTAGTACACTTCCTCTACTTGAACCCTTTTACTTGTTGTAACTAACTAACTAACTCAAAATTAAGCTTCCGATTTGACCATGCAATTTCAAATGAATTGATTTCAAATAAGTTGTTCCTTGCCTACATAAAACATTCGGAATCAGTCCTTTTCAATTGTGCCTTGTCAATCAAGCCATTCCTTTTTTAAAACCAAGCAAGCTCATGTCTTCCAACCAGTGTATAGAAATGCCTCTAGCTCGTACAGGGGCTACCTACTTGTGTATCTCCAGACTATTGAAAAAACTTTCAGCATTTCACGATCTGTTGTGTTGAAGAGTTGGAAAGAAAACTAGGCAATAGCCTATTAACCACATGACACCATAAATCATGCGCTTGCCAAGCAAGCACACGGAGCAAGTTATACATTCGCGCATATAGCAAAGGAGACTGGATAATTTCTCGCTTTCTCTGAGTAGAGACTCTCATTTTCCAACGTATATCTCAAAGCTTTATTAGCCATTGTCTGTTCTGTTTGAAGGAAAACTTAACAGAAGAACACCTGAGCATTTTGGTCACTGAGAGTGAGGAAGAAAAATTAGGTCTGCTGCCCAATTTTCAAAATTTCCCAGCCATTTTTTAGGTTGGAGAACAAAAGAACTTTTTGGTCTTTTAGTGGAATATTTCGGGAGGGAACCACAGTTGTAGAAAATCATACAAAAAGTCTCATTTTTAACAACAATATTTTAATTCTTTCAGCTTGGGTTATTCGAAAATTATTCAAAGAATATCAGAATTTCAAGTTAACAAAAAAGTTGAAAAACTCAGACGAAACGATAAAATGAGGTGAAATTCATATTCTAGGGCAAATTAGATGAGACTTTTTTGGTGTTCCTCAAACACTGTGTCAGCAAGGGAGGGAAGGTTTAGAATGAATGGCTTCTGTTGGATAATTCGACAAGATTCTCCTGGTCTCTTGCCAAGAGCAACGGGTGGCCGTAGCTCAGGTAGCCAAAAAATTGAATGTGCAGTTGTAAGGAAAGTAAAAAGGCAATTACGGTCGTAAATTATCAAGTGACATATCAAATCCTAGCCGAACATAACTTGAATTTTTCATGAGTGTATGGGCTATCTACTAAGTACCCATCCCTACTGGGGTTTGTACGGTTAGAAAAATGGCAAAGTAACTAATTGGCTTGGCGGTGCTGCCCTCCTACCGTGTTTTATTCAACAACTTTAGAAGCTTCCATTTTTCATCTAGGATTTTTTCTTAGAATTTTCGTTACTCTTCTGAGTACATATCTAAGTTTTTGTTGGATTTGGAATTTTGGGTATTTTAGAATTTGTAGGATCTTTGGATATCTGATTTTTTCATGTTATGAACTTTCTAATTCTGAATTTTTTTTAATTTCTTGATTTCTGTTCTGGACTTCTGGATTACTGAATTTATTGATTTATGGACCTCTGGATTTCTTGATTTCTTGATTTTTAGAATTTGTCTTTTCTATTTGTCTCCTCATATCTTTTTAGAAAATCAAAGAAGAAGGGACTGCAGGAAAAGCTCTAAAAGAAAATCTCAAATCTAAAGGGGATTGGTTTACATTTTCAACTGCCTCTGGAGATTAAAATAAGATTTTTTAGGAGGGAAATTCAGTAAGCTTGATAAAAATCAAGAGTTCTTTTTGTGTGTAAAATGGGGTGTATGATGGTATTTCTCACGGTCAAAAAGCCTCAATTGGCCCAGATCCTATTTTTTTCTGCTTCTCTGGCGGCCGCGGCCGACATGGTGACAATTCCACTTCTTTCTTCAAGGTGACCTACATGTCTACAATCCAGATTTCAAAAGTGTCACCCCTAGCTGCCGTAAAATCTTTTGAGTTATTTTCCGACTGGTTAAACTCTAAAAGATGCTGCTGCTTTTCTCAGTGGAAATGTGTTGCTTTACTTTGTAATTAAATGAAAAAGGGAGGACCAACTTGACAAAAATCCTTCTTGTGTCACAGTGTCGAAAAATCCCCGAAAATGTCTCACTCCTATAAAAAAATTTACTATGGTTCAAAAACACAATGATGTGGAATGACTTTAAAAATGAAAGGTTTGAAATAAAAATAAGAATCAGTTACAAAGAATATAAAAAAAATTGTCAAGATTTCGTTAAAAAAGATCATGATTCTTTTTTGGTATTATTTCAACCACAATGTAAAGCGGTTTAGGTGTAAGAGAGTGCCAATTAACGCCCACTTTTCTTGCCTGAAACTTTTTGCGCGCAAAAAAGTGCAAAAAAAACCTTCGAAAAAACACAGCAGAATAAGGGTCAGACTACTAAAGTACAAGAGTTGAAAAATGTGTCACTTCCAATTTGTTCCAGAGTTCGTTTTTCTGTCTCTGCTTCTTAGCTGTGACATGACGGTTGAATCTCATTCCACTGCTGTTAGGGTTATATTGCTTTTGGCCATTTGATGACAACAAGAAGAAGTTTTGTAGAATTGGGAAAAGATGTTATTCCTACTGCTACTCGCTCCAACACCTACCCTTGGGGCAAAATGGGGTTAGTCAGCCAGAAAAGTAGCTAGTCAATGATCAGCTCTAGCCCACACACATCAATGCAAGAGACCCTAACCATGTGCTGCTGCTACTTTTTGTGTTTTGAGGTTCAGGAGGTCACCACTTGATAACAAAGCTTGAAAGATTTACTTGACTACATGTTCATAACTTGAGTCTTACAAGAAATTAGTTGTACAATAGATGCTAGTCCTCTTGGTATGTATATACAAATCCTATTTTGGCGTTTGGCCACACAGTGATCCAAAGTTTCATTTTTGCTTCAGAAAATCTATTTTGATGAAATCATACAATTTTATTTTTTGACCGCGAGAGTCTCGACGCGGTCCTAGAAGTTAGAAAGTTGTTGTTGTTCTTGGAAAAAACTTTTCCTCAACTGGTAAAAATGTCCCACTTATGATAATGTTATGAAATCTTAGAAAATGTTATGAAATCTTATTAAAAATCTTATGAAATCTTATAAAAGTATTATGAAATCTTACAAAAAATCTTATAAAATCTTATAAAAATCTTATAAAATCTTATAAAAAATATTATGAAATCTTTGAAAAATATTATGAAAACTTAAAAATATTATGTAATAACTTTCCTCAACTGGTAAAAATGTCCAACTTATGAAACTGGTAAAAATGTCCCACTTATTAAATATTGGAAAAATGTCCCACTTATGAAAACTTGGGACAAATGTCCCACTTAAGAAAGTTTAGATAAGTAGGACTTTTTACCTTTTACCAGATATAATTAAAACCTTAAGAAACCTTAATAAAAATTAAATTGTAATTTGTTAAAACTTAAAAGAAAACTTTAAAAAATGGTTCAATCTTAAGAAATATTTTGAAAATTTCGGAAAACTTAAGAGAAAACTTCCTAAAACTTAATAGAAAATTTGTTGAATCCTAAAAAAATATTTCGAAAATTTAGGAAAACTTAAGAGAAAACTTCCTAAAACTTAATAGAAAATTTGTTGAATCTTAAAAAATATTTTGGAAATTTTGGAAAACTTAAGAGAAAAATTACTAAAACTTAACAGAAAATTTGTTGAATCTTATAAAATATTTTGATAGGAAAACTTAAAAGAAAACTTACTTAAACTTAATCTTAATAGAAAATTTGTTGAATCTTAAAAAAGATTTTGAAAATTTAGGAAAATTTAGGAAAACTAAGAAAAATTTTTCTAAAACTTAAAAGAAAATTTGTTGAATCTTAGAAAATATTTTGAAAGTTTAGGAAAACTTAAAAGAAAACTTACTAAATTCAATCGCGGTCATGTATTGAAAAATCTTTTCAGTATTTTTTTTTTTCAGGAGACGAAAATAAAAGTAGTTGCACTCTGCAGTTTTTTCTTTTCTTTTATCGGAACCAAGACAAAAAAAAATATCAAATAGCCTTGAGAGGGTCAAGTTCGACTTTAGCTTAAGGAAAAAGAGTGTGTGCGAAAACTGCATTGCTTGTACTTATAGTATATCCGATGCAAACAGACACTAGACACGTAAAAAACCTTGTAATTAGGTCTCTAACTATTGCAGCATTTACAAACAGTGGTTTGAAAAAATCAACAGTAAAGGAGACTTTTTTGTTGGCATTTCAAACACTGTTTTCATACCGTATTAGTAGTCGTATTGTTAGTAGCTCCATTATTCAGTGCCAGCTAGAAAAAGAAGTAGTACAATTGCCAAAATGACTATCATTTGATCAGATCAAAAATAAGAGAAATTCTTTTCAGTAGTTTTCATTAGTTTTCATTGCTGCTGCTACTGCTTGCTGTGAGTTGTGCCATTTTTCAGTTCTAAAATGTCAGCGAGTGAAAACATGTTGGGATTTCCAAGAGAAAACGTTTACTTGGTTCCGGCCTCATAAGTACCTTGAATGCAAAGTTTGATAGATCTACAATAGTTGAGGATGGCTCAGTGGCTCATTGATCGCGGTTAGCGCGGTTAAGTAGGGCATGAAGATGTCAATTTAAGATCTGCTATACCTTGACGAAATCATAATCCTTGTCGAAGTACTTGGCGAAACTGGGCTCGTTTTTGATGCAGTGCATGGCCATCCAAGAATGGATCAATAGTTTAGGAAATCGCGAGGTCCAGTAGTCCGTGAATTGGTCCGGCAGACGGCCGTACATTAATTTGGTCACTTCTGGCAACTCATTGTAGTGGTGCTTCTTGTTGCGTAAAGCTCGTAATAGGTCACGAACACTAGAAAATACAAATAATAAATGAGATGATAAGTGAGTATCACATTGAAAAATCTGAATAAATGCATTCCTACTTGAATGTCCCAAACTTTTTGGGGAAATAAGTTTCAACTTTTAAATGCACAAAAATGCCAAAAAAGTTTACCTATTGCCTCTATAAGATCGATGTTTACGCAAATCTTCATGGACATGTTCATCTAAAACCTCCAACCAATTTCCCCTCACGATTTCCATCCGATTGCGTTCGATGGTCGCCAGGATGGCCGAGTCACTCTCCTCTTTATCCACCCGATCCGACACATCTTGTAAGAAAGTCAAATTCTTGTCTTTGCTCCAAAAGACTGGATGTTTCAACACTGCTGAGGACGGCGGCCTCAGTGACGGTTCAGTGCCGATCATTTTTTCGATTAGGTTGACCACTAAATGATTTTCTAACACATCTTTGAGACTGAAATCATGAGCTAATATGTTGGCTTGTCGTTTAAAGCTTTCGCCGAAGGGATGATGACCGTCGCTCAAGACGAAATAGTAAACACAGCCGAGACTGAAGATGTCAACCGCACAAGTGGTCGATCGGTTGCCTAACATCATTTCGGGGGCAATCCAGCCTTCGGTACCAGCGATTCCGGACCGATGTGAAAATGACATACGACCAACCTGAAATTACAAAAATAGTTCGTGAATTTGAAGGGGTAAACAAAAATAATTCGTCAAATGAACAGAGGAAATCAAAACAATGAAAAACGACGGGAATTTTTGCTATTTTTGTTGCTGTCAAATCAAAATTGGTTTGGTTATTTCTTACAATCTACTGATTTTTGTTATGGTTTTAAATCTACTGGTTGGTTTTCATCACTGGAGAGACCTTATCGTCAACGGTGTTTTATTTATCTACATGATTATGGGCATAATCATCAATTGGAAATCAAGAAAATGGAGCCTTATTCTAATGATTATCCTGACTCCATTGGTGATGGCGGCCTCCATAACCTCGAATATTTTTCAACTACTAGATTTGGCGCGAATGTTGCAACCATGGTATGAATCACCCATTCGAAATGAAGCTTCACTGGAATTGGCCTTTGTTATCACCACTATTTCCAGTGCCATTTTGACTTTAATTTTGGGGATGTTACTTTTTGTCAACAACTTGAGACTACTTAAAGCAAGTGACAAATAAATTGGATCGAAAGAAAAAGTCTAGAAAAAGAAAAATTAAGACTTCTGCTACTGAAAAGCTACTTTGAAAAACTTTTACAAATTGCCTCTTTTCATTTGTTGGAGTTTTAACAAGCAACAAGACTGAAAACTTCAATGTGAAAACTTTTAATTCCTATGTAAATAGTTGGTCATCTACTTACATATCTAAAATATAAATTCCTCTAATCGCCTACTTAAGTACTTACTCTAAGTTGTAAATTAAAGAAGAATTTGGGTAAGAATTTCTAAAGACTTTGAACTACGGAAACGTCTTTATTCGCGTCAAAAAGAAAAGAACCAAAAAACTTTTTTATCGCAAACGCAGCAGCCTCCAATTCCCTCTAAGCTAAGTCAAAGCTACTATATGTACTGCCTTTGATGCAAAACTTTGCTAAATTCAATTTTTTTGTCAGCGAAAATAGGAGACCTTGAAAACAACTACTTTTTCACACTGTTCGAAATCTTCATTTTTTGTCCAAAAATTCAATTTTGATTTCCCGTTTTTTGGCACGGATTTCTTCCTGTTCTTCAACACTTTTTTCTGCAACAGAATTGTAATGTTCAAGTAATGCTTGACGAATAGCATTGTTGGAGCAATCTGTAGTAACTTTGACTCCAAAATCCTTTAATCTTTTTATCACGATTTCAAGGATTTCCAGGGTGAGGTCATCTTTTTTCACTTTGATGACATTGGGTTTTTCACACTTTCCTGCTGTAGGTTTGCCACCTTTTCTTAAAACAAAATCTGTCGTGGATAATTCCGAGGGCATGTTGACATTCTTAGCAGGTATGTACTCGTCAAATAGCAGTGACAAGTAGCTTCCTTCGTTTCCACCTTTGTGGAATTTCATTATCCATGTTTTTCGAAATACAATGGCGTCTCGAGTTATACCAATAACGTGATGGAATGTTTTTTCTGTCATTGATGCAATGTCTGTGACAATAAGCAAAATTACAGACTCCTTGGTTTCTCTTGAATTCACGGAGGACACTTCTTTTAAATGCTTGGCCTTGGCAACGTTCTTCATCACAGCTTCAGTCTCCATTATTTCGGGATACATACGGGTCAAAGTATAGGTGATAAGATCTTCCACCTTTTGATCAATGTAGTGTTGGTCACACCCAAACTTTTTCATGACGTCAACAGCTCCTAGAATAAGATTTTTTTTTTAGTTAAAAATGAACAAAAACATATCAAGCTAGGATAAATATTTTTTGTAGAACGTTTATACAATTTGGTTCACTGTGCAATTTTCTGAGAATGACAGATCTAAAATGGTTACTATCCTTGAAAAAAAATATGAAAGCCCATCTATTTTTTGTTGCAAACTGATGGCAACTGACTTTAGGAAATATGTCACTCTAGAAATAAAAGTTGCAACAGAACTTGCTGAATGAATAGAGCTCCACGCATTTTTGCATGTCCGAGTTGGCAAGTGGAAATGGAATGCATTTTTTTCCTTCAGTTCAGGTAGGTGAAAAGGGTCTTCTTCTTTTAAAGTAGATTTTGGCTCC
Source organism: Oithona nana (assembly GCA_900157175.1). Classification (NCBI taxonomy): domain Eukaryota; kingdom Metazoa; phylum Arthropoda; class Copepoda; order Cyclopoida; family Oithonidae; genus Oithona; species Oithona nana. The sequence goes on along the minus strand of LT727928.1, from coordinate 495,102 downwards.
TTACACAATAATAATGTAACGGCTAGCTACAATGGAGCTACAAAATAAATCGCTAACCAATTCTTGAATTGTAATCCTTGCCTTAACGATTATTTCCCCTCAATGCACAGTGTGTAAAAATCACCAAAATGAGTCTCATTTGAATTTTGCCTTAAATGGCCTCCAATGACCTCAATTTTAATGTTGATTTTTGGCGCTAAAATTCAAATATTCATAGTTTGAAGATGTTGAAAAATGAGACTTTTTGAGGGATTTTAAACCCACTGTGGTATTATCCATGTGGGAAATTCAGAACAACGTTCTTCAGGAATAACACCTTTACATTATTTTACATTTCTTTTCTTCTTTTGAAGAGCCCAGGAGCTTTGTTATGCTGATTACAATTCAGTAGCCATCTAGACTTTAGAGCCGTTGAAAAATCTTCTCCTCAAAGAAATATGATAATTGAACGCACTATTAACGGCACAGTACGTGTACATATAGGTACTACCTTGTTCTTCTTTGATTCGACCTAAAAATCTGATTTCCAACAGCGCTGGAAAAAATCGGTAATGCGAGGAGAGCATATCGGATGAAAGGGACTTCATTCTTTCGTTTTTTTGGGAATTCACTTTGATCTTGTTTCACATTTTTCTTTTTGGAATGTGTCTGTGAAATTCAATCTGTAGGATTGCTCTATTTTACTTTTCACATTTGTACTTTTTTTTTTCAAGTCTACTTCCTACAATCTTTTTCTGGTTTTCAATTTTTTATAATTTTTGAGGAAACTTTTTTATCACTTCCTGGTATGAGTGGTATGAATAGAAATTCTTAAAATGGGACATTAACTAATTAACTTAAGTACCCACTAGAGAACCAAAGAGCGTTAATGAACCAGCCCATAATTTTTGACCGTTGCAAATTAGAAAGCAGCAGCACAATATTCAGATTCTCTCCTCTCTTTAATGAATGAATGACTCCTTTTTTGTCAGTAGAAGTATCGATCTGTTAGGATTCCGAATTCAAATGCGTGAAATTTACAAGCCATTGAATTTGGACAACAAACGGAGTCACTTGTGTATATTTTTTCCAATTCTGTTTATTGTGAACATAGTGAAGAAGCGGCGTCACGCTTTCAACATTTGACGAGATGTATCGTATTTTTTAGACACAATGGGGGACAATTTAGGGATGAGCCCTGCTCATTGGAAAATCTCTGTATAATTTTGGGGGTACGTACTACTCTTCTGAAAGATCCTACATCATTTGACACAATATCCAATCACATTAAAGTGACATTTATGAGGCACCATAAAGATGCATAGCTCCGCTAAAAAGCATAGGAGGAAGAGAGAGCTAATCTATGGGGTCCTCTTTTCAATATTATGGACAGTACCATCCATGAAATATTTTTATAAAAATATTTCTGATTTTGAAAACTTTTCCGGATTTTCGGATTTCCTGTTGTTCTGTGTTTCTTTTTTCGTATTTTCTGATTTTTCTGAACTTTGAATCTTCTGATCTTTTTTTCTGATTATACCGTTATTGGTAGAATGAAGCCTATTCTACCGAGCAAAATTAAAAGATGGTTGGTTGGTTGGCACCATAGGTAAATGTTAAGATTTTGCAGGTGAAAAAATTCAAATCTAACCGTTCAAACATCCTTTGAGCCTTGACTTTTGATAAGAATTGAAAGACTATTTATCATACAACTTTGCAATTTTCATTATTTGAATTGTAATACTTTTCACTATCGGAAGTAGAAGTAAGAACAGATAATCCTTAAGCGACATCTAGCCAAAGTTGCAAATCTAGCAACCAAAGTTCATTACGATTTTCTTTCTTTCTTTAGGTTTGAATGTTCAATTTGTTCAGTTTTCCCAATTGTTTCATTTATAGCTGCTATAATTTCATTCATTTTTACTGGGTTTTTTTCACATTTGTTTTACCTTTGCTTTACAAACCTGTCAAAACGTATTTACCACAACACAGGAAAGAATAAAGGGGGTTTGGGTCAACCAGGTAATCTCAGATTATTTTCCCACTTGGATGAGCAAATTTTTTTCTAGGTTTAGGATTTCATCTGAGGTTTGCTTCAGAAGCTGCAAACTGTCAAAATACTGTTTTCTCAGTCAAGCTGAAAATATGGAATACGAGCTAAGACACACTGTTTGAAAATCGACAAAAAAATCTCTTTTTTATTTTTTTTATGCTTCAAATGGCTAAGATTGCATATGTTAATTTTTAGCGCGAAAAATCAAATATCTCAATTTTGTAAATAAACAGTAAAATGAGACTTTTTCTAGACTTTTTCCACTCAGTGGATTTTTTTATGGCTAATGTTTCCGCTATTGTAGTTTTTCCGAGCTGCCTTCCCTAATGAAGAGGAGCACGTGGAATACAGAGGAAAAAAGATGGGGGGAAAATTATTTTCTGGGAGAAAAAAAAGGATCCACCTGCTTGTTATGCCATTCATACTCAACAGAGAGAGACAAGTTGACAAAAAATTGCAGAGTAGAGCAGCACATAATGGAGTCTGCAATTTGTGAATGACAGCATACTACATAACGGTTGATCAGGATTTGGAGAGACCCTATATGTAAAATAGTATCCAAAAAAAAGTCTGATTCTTTTGGGGATTTTAGAAAATCAATGGTCTACATTTTCTCGAATTTTCGATTTTCTGATGATTCTTAGAATTTTGTGCTTATTCGATTTTCTGAATTTCTGCGTTTATGAATTTGTGATTTCCTATTTTGCTGATCTTCTGATCAGAATTTGGAGAGACCCTATATGTAAAATAGTACACAGTTCCATACTGGAAAGCAATAATTTATGGAGCTATCAATCATGAAATTGATCTTGATTTTAAAATTGACAATTTTGGGAGTCAATGCTGTCACACCCTCAATTTCATGTCGTAAAGACGAAGATTGCGAACATGGAAAAGCCTGCATACCTCCTGGTTTGGGGTAATTTTAAACAAATATTTTTTTGCCAGTTCTTTAACTTTTGAATTTCACAGGACATGTACGTGCGGTATCATGGAGCCTTGGGGAGATTGCCTAAACTATAAAGACATATGCAAAAGTGGCGAGGAATGTGTTAAAAATCCAGAATATTTAAAGTGTATTTCAAGTGGGGGATGTTTCTGCCAGTCACAGTAATATGAAAGACATAAAATACTAAAACAAAATCTTACATTTGCTCTGAATTCTCAGCGTTTGCCGACCCAAACAGAATAAAGAAGAGGCATGCCTGACCTCATCTGATTGCAAATGGAATCAAGAGTTCTGTGCAGAAATCGATGGCAAAAATAAATGTGTGAAGGTAGTGGATATTGAAGAATTTGAATGCTGGAGACAGGGAGATAAATAATAGCAAAGTCACTCCTAGACTCTAACT
>LT727928.1:476778-491704 GCA_900157175.1 Oithona nana | reverse complement strand
TGTATTTCAAGTGGAGGATGTTTCTGCCAGTCACATAAAGAAGCCTGACCTCATATGATTGCCAAGGAAATCAAGAATTTTGTGCAGAAATCGATGGCAAAAATAAATGTGTGAAGGCAGTAAGTAGAGGAATGACCTGCTTCAAAAAGAAAGATTTATGTAAAGTCTATGATTGCTAATATGGCCACCAAATGAAAAAAAAGTTTTATTAGCTTTGGTGTTTAGAAAATCAATGCTCTACATTTTCTCAAATTATGAACTTCTTGTTCAAAGTTTTGATGCAAACTTGAATATGTACAATAATTTATGGATCTATCAATCATGAAATTGATCTTGATTTTGTTAGTGACAATTTTGCGAGTCAATGCAAAACTAGTCGTATGCCAAAGTGACGAAGATTGCGGACTGGGTGTACGTTGCATCAAGGAATGGGGGTAAGGTTAAAAATAAGTTTTTGACAGTTCTATATATTTTTTTATTTTTTTAAAGGTTTTGTGAGAGATTTGGTTTTCATCAGAGAGATTGCCGTTACAATAAGGCACTGTGCAAAAGTGATGAAAAATGTGTTCCGAAGTGTTGGGGTGGAATGGACTGCGGATAGTAATATAAAAACACATAATTACATATAAGCAAATCTTACATTTGCTTTGATTTTTCAGCGGTTGCCTACACAATCCGAATAAAGAAGAGGGATGTCTTAGTTCATCTGATTGCAAATGGAATCAAGAGTTCTGTGCAGAAATCGATGGCAAAAATAAATGTGTGAAGGTAGTGGATATTGAAGAATTCGAATGCTGGAGACAGGGAGACAAATGATAAAGTCTTACTAAATAGAAATCAATTACATAAAGTGTGAGTCTTGCATTGTCACAATTTTGCCTTGTCAATAAAGCCTTGCCAAATAACAAGAATTTTTGGGGGTCTAGCTCTAGAAAATCAATGCTCTAGATTTTCTCAAATGTTTCGAACGGGATCTCAATCATCCAGATTGGAATCCACAGTGGACGATATTTGAAGTAAAAATGTCTCGGGTCTCTTGACATTTTGTCTTTTTTTTTATTGATTGAAGATTTTTTGTTCTGATTTCCTTTTTTATTGAATTACGATATTCTGATTACCTGAATTTCTGAATTTATCATTTTCTGATTTCCAGATTTTCTAAACTGAATTCTGAGGTTGATCTGAAGATACGAGACCAAAAAGCATAATTTCCAACCAAGCTAACAATCTTTTTGGCAACAAAATCCAGATTTTTGAAAAATCACTACGAATTTCCAACTATTTCCTGTAATTTACAACTGATGGATTGATTTTCACATGAAGGTACAACATAGTGATGGATTGACTTTTTTGTGTTTTAAAATGTCTTAATTTTTTGGTATAGTAGCTGACACCTTGATGTATTAGCGAAGCGAAATTTTTGGGTAGTCGTACCAGTTTTAGCATTTTCTGACAGTGTGTAGCGAATCGCTTTGGCGTTTTCAAGTGTATGAAGCGGCCGCTAGCGGCAACCCAAATCCCTCGAGAGTATAGGAGTAGCGCAAAAAAGAAGTCTATTTTGAAAACCTGTCAACATCCTCCATTGCATTTCAATGAGCATTTTTTTACAGTTATTGATTAGCATCATTTCCGCTGCGAAATCTACTGGAATCAGGAACGAATAAAAAAAGCTTGATAAAGTTGTCATGGATTATTGGATGCTAGATACTATCACACTGTTGTATACCTCAATTCCTTGTTCAAAAAAATTCTTCAGAAATTCATTAAGTTGGATTTATGCGCATAAAATAGTTAAAAAAAATTCATGAAATTGAATTTTCACGATTAAAATGTGTAAATTATTCCAATTTTCATATCAACAAATATCGAAGAATCCACTTTTATTTTTGTGATTTTTTGATAAAATTCTAGATTTTAGTATTAAAATTCAAATATTTCAAAATATATTCAGCATTTAATCATCAATTTTAGAAGTAAAGTTAAATCAAGTTCATTTAATGTAAAGTTAGATTTTTGAACAAAAAACTGCAATTTACAACAGTGTGTTAGATGGCTAATCTTTAGTAGAGAAAAATTTACGTATTCACTATTCAACTATGGACAACACAAAAGCCAGCTTATCTCATCAAATTCAATCCCTCCATCCTATATTGGATTGATTTTTCACTATTATTTTTATTGGTGACACTTTTGAATTTTTACGAGGTATTGGGGAGGGATGGAGGGATTTCTTTTGAAAGACGAGCAGCGACGACTCAATTGAATAATAACACAGTTGAAAATATTTATGGCGGCTCATCATATCACAAAGGAACCATTGTCTTATCTAAGCTCTCCTCGTCCTCCTGCTCTTTTAGGTCCTCCTTACTTATTCTGTGCCTAAGGAGCACTGATCACAGTGCTGAAAAATGCTTGAAAAAAGTCTCATAGGCATCGAGGTCATCAGAGGTCATGGAGGCCATCAGAGGCCCTAGAGGCAATTGGACAAAAATGTTAATTGTAAGATGGGACCTTTTTGTATAATTCAAACACTGTGGTTGCCACCTAGATCGTTGATAAAGCAGGAATAGAAATCATTTTCTTCTCCTGACTCTCATACATGTCTTGACCTTGTCTTTTGTCATTCGGAGCCATAACTTCTAACGCTTGATGAAAGGCACAATAGAAACAATACAAATTCTGCAATGGCCATGATGCAGAGAAGAAGCAAGAAGATTCAACGTATTGTTACCTTATAAGAAAAAGGTTAGATGTCGCGTCGTTTCTATCCAAACATTAAAGAAAATCCTCCTGTAAGAGGTTTGAATTTTCGCGCCAAAATTATTCTTTGTTTACATTTTCAGAATTTTGGGTTTATTAGATGGTTTTTTTCATATTTTTCTCAAGGTTTTGAAAAATTGCAAAAAGTAGCAACTTTTTAGGATTTTCAGTTCATGTACTACTTGTCAGTCAATATGATAGGTAAATTACCTAGAAAGAAAGTAGAAAATTCTGTTGGGAGAGAGGTCAAAGTAAGAGGTCACAAGCAAAAACATTGAACTACACATTGCTCCAAAAATCCTTAATTTGTTCAAAAAATCAATTTCACGAAAAAATTGCATTAAAATATGGAACTAGAGTTTCTGGTTTCCAATTATAAAAATTCTAACAAAATAAGCTTTGAATAGAAATAATTTTAGCGCGAAAATTCAAATATTTTATTTTCTGCTGAGTGTTGACTTCAAATCAGCAAAAATAAATCAGTGATTTTTACTGAACTTGAATTTCCGAACAAAATGTTGACTTTTGACACAATGTGCAACAATAAAGTAAGTATAAGCATGGAAAAAATAATGAGTCTTCAGTCTTTCAATTTAGATGTCCGTTGCTACTCATCAGCAGAGGATAAGAGTACGACGACCCTCCCGACGATCCTGTATCGCACCAGCCTGTGAAAAAGTCTGCTTGGCGAAAACAAAAAGCCGCTTTGACGCTTGATTTTTGAAAGACCTAATTAAGATGCTAATGGGAGTTCCCAGATTAGCAAAAAACGCGCACATGAATTGTCTTGTTGTTGTTGCTGTTTTTTGCTAGTCAGCATCAACAACAGAATGAATTTTGGCCATTCTGATCATGCTCGCTTAGCAAAGCTGTTCAGTGCCTAACTGATGATCAATTATGAGCATCCGGTGCTTTTGCAGCATAGCACAAAAATGCCTATGATATTTCCACTCTAAGGGGTAATTGCAAATACCATTCCAGGTGTCCAAATTATCCCCTTCAGAACAAATTGCAAAGGAGGCAAAGGAAAAAATCCCAAATATCTATCTCAATTTTTTTTCTTTTAGATTTTTGATCTATTTCATGAATTTATTGGCCTAAAAAATTGAGATTCTTCAATTTTTCATCTTACGAGAGTTGAGCGATTTTGAAAAAAAAAAAACTTTTTTCAGGCTAATTTTGAAAATTCATTTTGACTTTTTCGAAAAAAAAATCCCTGCAATCTTCATTTTTTTGGGGTAGAATATGACTTTTTTTTCAGGACCTACCTTTAACCAATAATTAGCCAATTGTAAAATTTGATGGCCTCTTTCTTCTTCTTCCATAGGTCCTCTTTTAATCCTTGGGTGGTCCTACAGTTCAAAGCTGAATGAACTTATTCTGCCTGGCAGAAAAAGTCGAAAAAAAGGGGACAATTTACTGAAGAATCTCTTTAGAGTCCTGGGAACGTCAAAAAAAAATATTCTAGGAGAGAACCACAGGCATTTTGAAAGAGCATCAGCATCGTTATCATCAGAGTGCGAAGGAAGTTTTTGAGTTGAGGGGAGATGTAAACATTCTTTTGGTCAACATTCTTGTCAGGCTCAGGCCACGAGTTTACGTGCATTAAAAATCGAGGAGACAGGGGGAGGGGAGAGCATCTAAAGGTGAGGGGGATCCCTAATCTATCATTTCTAAAGCAGAATAATGCTTTGCCTACTAAAAAGTAAATGAATAATTTACACCACTAGATAGTGCTCAAGTTAAACTGAAGCGACTTTTACCCGAATTCTCGGTAACCATAAATAAAAAATCATAGAGTAAAAAATTCAAATTGGTCCTAAAGAAATTCCATTGAAACCAAACTTTTCTGAAACAGACTCAATAATTCAAAAATACTCCATCTATCCGCATTAAGTTTAGTTTTACTAAAAAACCTACGAATTCAACTCGAATGTTTTTTGTTCAAGTAAAGTTTTTTTAAAGCTATTGACAGAATGGTTGTCAAGACAAGATTTATGACTTGTCCCTGATTGACACAAGAAGGGGCTTTTGCTGCTCACTTCAAATACTACATCCTCAAGAAAACCCTTAAGCTATTTGCGGTGGTTTTAAGGACCCCTTCTGTCAACATTGAGATGATTGATTCTCCAAGCTTTGCTCAAAGGGTTGTGAAGGAATTTTACACTATTTCAAGGACATTCTCATGTCACCGATCTTGAATTCTTGTAAAATGATGAAGGCAGCTCAGCAGGAAGTTGTCTTCTCTATTAGCCCCATCTACCTAACTTAGTTTACAAACAATGGTAATGAAAGGGTTTGGAAGATAGGAGCTTAAAAACGGTTATTTTTCATCCCCAAAACTGGACAACATCATCAGTTTTGGGCTTGAATTTTGTACCTTATATTCTTCATTTTTAACTGTCACAAAAAATATGAAATGTTTCAAGTTGGATAATTGAAGAGTGTTGGAGGAGGAATTTTTCAGTCAAGCCCCCAATTAACCAATTTGCGCGTCGTTTTTAGCTTAAGCGGCAAGCAAAAAAGATGAAGCTCATCCATGAATTTATGACTTCATTATGATAGGGATCTGGCTGGGATATTCAAATTTTATGTGAGAAAACAATTAACGTTAGATGCAATTTGATATGGCCAAGACTTGAATAATGCCCTAAAAAGCCATAAATCTGGTCTCGCTTTTTTTCTCAGTCATAATTTTTACTATAGATGTCTTAATTATGTGTGCAGATTAAACCTCAACTGCTTTCATATTGGTTGAAAATCCCTCGAAAAGTCTGATTTACTTTATTTGAATGAAAAAACCTTCGAGTTGAATTCGGTGGAAATTATTCCGACTATTTAGACAATCAAACCCAAATGTCTGCAATGAGACTTTTAGTAATTTTCAAACACTATGACACTTGTGTTCTTCCGTTGCTGTTTCATAAAACTGTTCATGCACTAAATCATTGGTTTTCAAGTTGCACACAGTAGCCTAAGTGCATTGCAAATGCATTTGGGTGGTTGCATCACAATCCACAGCAGCTCAATGGCAGCAATCTTCGATTTTTTGCTTTGCAGAGCTCCAAAATGTCACAAAAACTTGTGGAGATGTTTTTGACAAGTTCAGAGACAAAAAATAAAATACCCAATGTTATGAGAAGTCATGTCACATTCTCTCAAGCAGCACTTGGAATGTGGAAAACGCGCAAAAATATACAGGCATGTTAAGGTCAACCTATCAACAGAGACCTTTGCACAAAATTGCTTGATTTGGCACGTAGAAAAGCCATTTACTATGCCTCGTAAAAATCAATTTTGATTCCGCCCATTATAAACGCCATCTAGGCATCTATAGTAGAAAAATATTTGATTTTGATGGTCTTGTCTGGATGTTTGGTCGTCTGCATATTTTCGAGATATTTTCAGCCATAAAGAGGAAACTTTTAATTTCAAAAAACGGTTAGATGGCGTATATGAAGCGATTTTGCCGATTTTCTCCGATTTTTCTAAGCTAATGCTTGAAATCTCTAACTTGTTAAAAAAAGTGAACCTAAGTTCGCTTCGCTCGCATCCATAGTAAAAGAAACGTTGTTCAGTAAAATAAACGACATCTATAGAAAAAGGAGTAACAAATGTGTTGCAAATTAACACATCTTTACAAAACCTTTAGTTAGTGGTTTTTCTTCACCACCAAAACCGTTTTTCCTCAGACCTCAAACTAAACTCGAAGGGGTTGACTAGAAAAAGGAGAGAAGAGAGACACTACACACAATAGATAATGAAGTCTGGCTGTTCTGACTATTGTGTGACGAATGTCTGAATTTTTGTTCCAGGAGGAGATTTATGGCTTCTTTGTTATGCACGAACGATAGCAAGCACGTCCTTCTCTATTTACAGCCGATTTAATGGCAAAGATGCTGCAGCCGCAATTAAATTAATGGGTGAGGGTAATTAGGCAAGTCAAAGTGACTAATTGCTCAAATTGTCAAATTGATCTATGGACTATCTCTTGTTCAAACTCAAGCTCACTTTGCAGTCAGAATTTTAAAATTCCTTTTGTTTCAACTTGCAAAATGCGCGGGTTAGAAATCTAAAAAGAATTTTCGAATGATTGTGGAAAAAAATAGGTCAAAAAGTGTTACAAAATTGACATATCTGGAAAATGCTAAATTAGTGACAAAAATGCCAATTTTTCGTAGTTTTTCAACGTAACCAAATACACTCACTGAAAAGACAAAAATCAATGAAATTTGGATAGACTGAAAGATTTTTTGCTCGTGTCTCTCGTTTCTTTGTTTAGGGTGAATTTAAAAAGAGTTTCAGTGTACCGACCGAGTCCATCAAAATCCCGTCAATTTTGACAGTAAAGGCGTTTCTATACACTTTGTTCCATCAATTCTCATGACCATATTCAAAGTAGATTTAGAAAGCTCTCTGTACTTTTTGATATTGAATGTTGCAGCTAGCTAAAAAAGTAATCCTTGATCCCTTGATGAAAGGATGCATGATGTTGGATAGTAGGATTTTGGCACCCCACAAATGCGCTATTGTAACTGTGAAAAAAGTGGCTACATATGCAAATAGGATTTATGTAAATTACACACCTAGATTGACACCCGTTTACAACCATCAGATTTTGGAAAGCAGACTAGCAGCAGGTGCTTTCTAAAGATCAGATATTTTTTACAGTTTTTGCATTCCAATAGATTTCAATTACATCATTCACAGTGTTTGAAAATTACTCAAAAAAGTCTCATTTTACAACAATCTGCATGTTTTTTTTTTTAGATTCTTATTCTCTACACAGCTTACTGTATTTTACAACAACATGTAAGTTGATGCACACTGCACAGTGTTTGAAAATTACTCAAAAATGTCTCATTTTACAACAATGAGCATGTTTTTTCTTTCAGATTCATCCACCTGAAAATCTGTGTTACCCTCCGTGTTATTTGAGGATTTCAGTCACACGTTGGAAAATTCCTGTCAACGCTCAAGTCTAAAAAGTTCTCAAGTTTCGTTTTTCTATATGACTTGTTATTACCCCTACTCACAGTGGGCCAAAATCCAATTATTGTGGAACATTTGGGAGTTACATATTAGGAGAGCGAAGTGAGTTTTACATCTTGGTTTAGATAATCTTTGGATAGGTAAAAATCGATAAAGATATCAAAATGGAGAATTTTTGTCACAATCAGTATTCTGGCAGACGAATATAAGTCGAAAATATTTTTCAAAATATCTAAAAAAAAATGCGAATTTCACTAATTTTGGCAGAAATCACCTGTCTATAATGTGAATTTTGATCTAGGTAAATTAGTTTTCCAAAGTCATCAAAGTAGCTAATTTAGCCAACTGTGATCTTTGACGGAACAAGTAATTTTTGCCCACTGTGTTTTTCTCAAAGTAAGCGAATGTCCTAAGGAATTCTTTCAATGGCTGACAACACAGAGAGCGGCTTTTCTTCTAGTGTTTGGCTTTTTATTGTTCTGTACTCTCAATGCGAATCGTAAAACCTGCTGCAGTACAAGAGAGGGATGAAAACAAACAGAATCATCTTCTTCTTCTTCATGGGAAAAAAACCCTCCTTACTGAGGAGTGAAGCATTGATTTACAACCGATTCTCTACCTGCTCTCCTCCATTGTATTGACATTAGGGACACAACTAAGAAACATTTTTCCAACTAAAGCTCTTTTGAGTTCACAGTAGTATGGGACAGCACTGTTAAATCATACTTGACAATAGGATCAAAGGATCCCTCCCCTTGTCATTTTCAAAACATTGAAGCGGCATCTAGCTGGGAAAAGCTCTTTGCTTTACAGGGTGTCCTTATAAGTTATAACTTTTGGCTTGGGATAGCTTATCAGTGTTTCAACACTCAGAAAAGTTAGGTGAAATGTAGTTAGGTTAATCTTTGTTTAATACTTTAGTTTTTGCTTTACTTTCAAATTCTTGCTTTTTCTGTTTCAGTTGTAGTTTCAGTCTTTTATCTTATTTGAGATTCAATTTCAAAGAACTTGTTGGGACACCCTGTATAATGATGCCATGTCAATAGTCATGAAGACCGGAAAAAGCATTTCGGCCCGAAAGCCCCCGAAAACGAGCGGTATACCATGAATACCAATGAGCTTTGTAAAAACTAATGTGCCATGATATTCTTCTTTAAAAGATTTTTTTTCGTTGACGTTTCCTTCTTGGCAATGGAAAGCGGCCGTTAGTTTAGAAAAAGCCGCAGCAGCCGTCGGAGAATTTTGAGTGACTTTGGCTATTTTTGGGTGACAAGTGGGACAGAGTGTCAATTGACAACACTTGAGATCCTTTTGTTCCATCCTCATATTGAAGTGTTGTACTTTATGTGATTGCTGTAGTTGCACATGCACACTGAGGAAAAGCTGCGAAAAATCATTCATCATTTGAACATAAAGTATGTAAAAAATTATGAGATTATCTAGAATTTGCGGAATATTTTTCAAGAATTTGTAATCTGTGTTTTTTGAACAATTTGAAAAATGTAATGTCCCGGTTGTCCCCTTTTAGCGTTATTTCAGTCCACTGTGGGATGAGACTAAGAGTTCGTTTTCCATTCGTCTGCTTGCCTCTCAACGTACGAACACATTTGCATATATAGCATTTAGCACTGCTGACACCCAATTTTCCATGCTTGTTGACCCCCCCAATTTCAGAACTCAGAACATCAGTCAGAGAAAAAAAGGGAATAAAAATTAGTCACACTTTTTCACAGTCTGTGTGGATCACAGAGTGAAAAATTAGGCAAAAAAAGTGTCAGCGCATAACGCAATAAATCTGCAGATTTTCCTTGTTTTTGCCTCCTCCTCCAAAAGCTCTGTGCTGTGGCTTTAATTTATGTACTCTCAATACATTATAACAGTGTACAGTACTGTCAAAATTTATGACCCTGAAACTTTGCATCAGCAGCTCAGTTCTTGTTCACACTACCCAACATTAGGGCTGATAATAACGCTAGCTAACGCTCAATATTCTATCAGCCATAAATCTTCTCTTTGGATTTTGCTTTAAAATGAGTAACCCCATCAGCTTCATTAGTTTAGGTACAAAATATCTTCATTGGAAATTCTGAAATGGTTTTGATAAAGGGGGTTTAGTAGGGTTACACAGTGGGGAAAACTCTAAAAAAGTACCTAAAGTCACTTAACCCAACTTCACCTAACTTTTATGAGCTATGAGTCATACATAAGATTAGAGTTGTTGAAAAATGATTTAAACGGTCGAAAGCTCGTAAAGTTAGGTGAAGGTGGGATAAGGCAATTTTTGAAAAATGACAGATATTTCAAAACTTGCGGGTTCGAATCCATACTAACGAAACATTTTTTGAAAATTCATAGTATTAAAATTCATTACAAAAATTGCTCAAAGTAAATCTTTTTGGTTGAGGTTTCGAATACCTTTCGGAGACTCCCTCATCCAATCTTTTTAAGATGACCCAATTTTCCCCATATTTTGCCCACTGTGCATAGATTGAAATTATAGATATGTGGGGAATCCTGAGCGACATTAAAATTGATTTATGAAGTGGTTAGGTGATTTAGTATGTTCAACTGTCACAATGGTGTTTTTTCAGGTCAAGCATGATCAATAAAACTGTCATAACACAGTACAGTCAAGCCTCTCATTGAATGAAAAAACCTATACTCAAAAGGTTCACACACTTTTTCATTCTGGAATTTGTAAAATCCTGGATGATCTACTGCATGCGCCCAGGTTTTTACCACTGGATTAAAAACAGTTACAAAACCCACTAGAAATGAAAAAGGGGATTTTATGGGGTGGATTGTACCCAAAAAAAGTCGTTCAATCCCCCTGTTTTTTGATAACAATACACCGGCTGATTAGCAGCAATCATCCGCGAAAAAAAAATTCTTAATCCCCCTTCATTGGTTTTTTGGGGTTGGAACGAACCTGTCTGAAATCTGAAGTTTACACAAAACTGGAAAAAATGAGATTTTTCATCACCTGCTGCCTTCTCCCTCTCTATTGAATTGGAATTGGAATTTCAAGCTCAATGGGTTGCCTTTCTAGATGACAATAACATCATGACAATCTCTTCACCCCTATACAATTTCAGATTTTGATCTGCTATGTACTGCTCTCGACGAGAAATTGAACTAGATTGAAATCTAAGGGGTCATAAAAGTGGCGATATAATGTGTTCCTAAGAATTCTTTCCAAATATGCTTGAAATTGGAAAATCCGCATGATGACGTCTCAGATAAAAATCTTGACTTTTTCTTTGAATTAAAAGCAGACAATGCTGAAAATCTAATTTAGACAATTTAGTGTGAAAATTCAACGTTGAATTCAGGAAATTGACACCAAAAATTATTTTTTGGGATCAGTGTGTACTTCTTTGATAACTTTGTGTTTCCTCACGATTTTTTGAAAATCCTCAAGGATTCGCACTTGGCATATTTGCCAGACACCGCGTCTGCTTTAACAGACAGTCGCAAAATGTTCAACCGATCCTCAAATAAAAGAATTGATTAGAGAACGGCAGGGACCAATCTAAAATTCTACTTTTTGATATAACACCATCCAGTAGCGGAACTACAACTAAATGAACCAAAATGGCCCATTCGTGCTCATTGGAAGTGAGGCAACGCTGTGTCCTAAATGAAGTGGAAAACACGGTCACGCAACTTTTAGTACATAAATCACCAAAACTCTAAAACTTGGACGTTAAAGCATGAGCATTGCTATCGTCATGACGTTGAACAGATGTCGTCACTGGTTTTAAAATCGATCCATATTTTTTGTTTCGGACATCAAGTACTCGTGGCTACTTTTTTGCTAGTGGCCCAAGGGAAATCATCGGATAAGTGAGGACAAAGCAAGTAGGTACCCCTAAAAGTCTCGAGGAGTAAATTGAGCGGATCTTATTTGAAAATTGACATGGCAAGGTTGGCATTGGCAAGGCAAAATTGATACAAAAGGTTGACTAGAAATTGTACTAATTTTTGGCGATTTTGGCCACAAGTATTGACATGGGGTACCTACTTTTATGTTAAGGATGAGTTGGTAAAATTGGAACAGGTCTCAATTGAAACAACTTTTTTTGAACCAGCCGCGCCCCCTCGGTAGAGAGCATCGGGGCAACCCCCAGGGTTCATTGTCAACTTTTTTTTTGCTCTACCCATTTGCTGACATGACATGATGCATGGGGTTTCAAAAAACTGCAACGCGGGTCATTGCCCAAGAGGCTGTTTGAAAAACTACACTGTTTGAAAACTACCAAAAATGTCTCGTTTGAATTTTTCTGTTGAAAAATTACTTTCGTTCTGGCGCGAAAAATTGTATTTGATTCCATTTGAATATAGACTCAGCTAGGCATTAAGGCAATGGGACAATTTTGTGTCATTTTCAAACACCATGACAAGCCAAAATTCGTTCTTTTTAGTGTAAAGAAATTGGTCAATTTCTCAAGATTGGAAGTCATTTTTTAACGGAGTCACAATTTTGTCTCTACAGCAGGCCCCATTAGTGTAACTACCGAGTTTAAAGTTAGAGGTAGCTATTAATCAGAGCCTGAAATATAGCGTCTAATGAAGCGTCTATCAACACAACTCTCCTCGCGCAATCTTTTTAACCCTTTGCTCTGGCTACTCATTAAACCTCACTTTTTATATATTTCCGTTTCCGGTTGGAATTTCCGTTGATCAAATAACAGATGGGGACACACAGAGTCAAGGGATTGAATTTTTGTCGTCGATTGAAAAGCCCTTGAAAATCCGCTTACTTATCGATGACTGATCTATCATTACACAGTGGCCGATTTGGGGTGAAAATGCGACATTTTGATTTATGAGTTTGAAACTATTTTGGGTGATCCTTAACACAATTTCGAAGAAAAAAATAACAATTGTCTTTGTTTCAAATGTCCTGAGCAGGATTTGAACCTGTATCCTCTGGATTAATATTCCGATTCCTGCTAGAGCTTACATGGAAAACATCGGAAATATTTTGTTTTCAGCCCATTGTGCAGTGTGCATTACAAAATGGGTACAAAAGTTGCAGTTGGGCGTGATGCATTTTTAACTGTAGAATTTGAAATGGAGAGAGCAAGTGCATGATAAAGTAGCACTACTCCTAGATCCATCCTCGAAATAATAGGAGGGGGATGACGTTGCACACAAGCTAGCTGCCGCTTTTTTCATGTTGTCATCTTTGAAACGAATCGGAAATCGAAATTTCGCGGGTAGTTAGCCATTTATCAAAAACTTGAATTGATTCTGCCACACCACAGTGTTTGGAAAAATGCGAGCGAATTATAGCATAATTTCAAAAAAATGGCTAGATGGCGTTTAGGAACACATTTTTCGATGTTTACAATTTTGTTCCGATTTTCTTAGAACAAAACCCAATAAAATTCTTATTTCTTTGAGAAAACAATTTTCCAAACTAAAAGTCGTGAAAATTCTGAATGATACTTTTTTGTTGGGTTTTACACAATGTGATATAGGCGACAATTTGTATGATGCTGTTCCAAAAAAGTCAAGCGGTTGATGTATGGCCAACATCATGATAAAGAGAGGGGAGCGAGAGCAATTTTTCAAGCCCAATTTCAATTGTTTCAATGCAAATAAATCTTAATGCTTTTGACCAGACACTCTTTTTCTCACAGTGACTCAATTCATTGGGCGTGACCACTGTTTAGCACTTTCTGTTTGCAGGCATCTGCATTTTAAGCTTCCATGCGATTTATTAGCTTGGAAAACTGACGTTTCATCACACTGGGTAAAATATTTAAAAAATGAGCGCAAAATCTGATTTTATTGGAACCTTGTCTTTGAAAAGCTCATTTTTGACAAATTTCGCCTTTTTCAACGATTGGTTTTGATCAAAATTCGTCTTTTTCATCCACTTTAGCCTGTCTAAAATAGAATTCAAATGTAAATTGCTCAAAATTCAAATTTCGAAAAATTCCACAATTTACCAGATTATCGACCACTGTGCACCTCATTGCACATTGTTTCAAAGCTTTCAAATCTAAATCGGTCAATTTTACGACAACCCCAAAAAAATAATTCTTTGAATGTATGCATGGTCAGATTTTCCCTTAGCTTCAAAAAGCCTTTCTTTTTAACGGATTTCCCACAATGGATTTTTTAACTTTTCACACTTCATTGTCGCTTTCATGCATGAAAAGCTCGGCTAAAAAGCTTGTACTCCACCATTTTTTCGTCGCCCCCACGATGGGAAAAAGTTCAAACGACATTTCAAACTAAGCGTCATCATTGCATTTTCTTGTACTACTGTTAAACCATGATCATTAATCACGATTTGGGTAAAGAAGAGCCTCTAATCAAATACTACACACTTTCTAAGCTTTGCTGTGACACAGCACAAAAGTGTCACAAATACCACAACGCACACTGAACCGAAATGACATTACTTGCCTAAAATTAAATTCTTCTTTTTATTCAGAGAATTTTAGATCCAAAATTAGTTTTTCCTTTTTTGTCTTATTTTAATTTTCGCGCCAAAAATATTTTTTATTCGACTATAATTGTTTGCTTAAGGTTCGGTAAAAAGGGCTTCTAAAAAGGTTTTTGTAAACTTTCTTAGCTTGTTTTTTATTGAATGTGCAGGATGAACTTTTACATTGTCAACAAACTTGACGCTGGATGGTATAAAAGCAGAGGGTAACTTACCGAATTAAATCAGTTAATCGTGATACTTGAAGCTAGCATCATGAAATCAGTTACACCATTTCTTGTCCTGTTTTCTTTGATTTGTCAAGTCAAAGCTGCCTGCAATATAGAGGAAGCAGAAAAGTAAGTAATTTTGGTCACATTATTTGGGTATTAGGTAAAAATTTAACTTTTTTTGTCTGTTGTAGACTTTATAGGTGTGCACACTTAGCAACTGAGGATGCACATATTCGAAGCTCACCCAGATGGAAAAATGAAACTGCAATATGCGAAGCATTGACAAGCATGTCACAATGCGAAGAAGAAACTGCATGCAAAGAAATGGCGAAAGGCATTTGGTACACAACAGCAAGCGTAAGTAGAATAGTATATAGTATATGGAAAGTCTATTATCCTTATTTTCTATATAAAATTAGCAACTTCATACGAGATCCACAACCAGAGATTTGGATTGTGTAAAATCCTTTGTTGAGAAATATGGAAATTTTGCTGAAGA